>WNGS01163519.1:4154803-4171061 GCA_020271785.1 Procambarus virginalis | reverse complement strand
TCACATCATTAATGCAAACACTCAAACGTCAGGGCCGTCGGGTACTTATCAACTGGGTGCCACGTCATGTGGAAATTAGGGAATACATTACAGATGAAGCTGCAAAACTTGCAACTAAGAAGAAATGTAGACATTTACTAACCACAGAGCTATCACAGATTAAGAAAGTTATTTAGAAATAGAGCAATGCAAAAGATATACATTGACCACAACACAGCAATTGCTGCAATACCAGGATCTGCGGGATGGGAAAGAATCAAGCGACCAACGAGCCACTTTATTACTGTGATGAAAGGAAGCAGTAGAACAACAAAAGTACACTTACATTGCATCCGGCTTGGATACCCAAGTGCGATGGGAGTAAAAGCCGGCTTACATGTTCCAGAATATGAGGGGGAAAGGGGAAATCAGCTCTGTGGAGAATGCTCGCAGATCACTGGAACATTAACACTGTGCACAGTTACAAACACATAAAGATTTCAACTTAGATTTGCAACAGAGGACACAAGCAGTTGTTAAACACACAGGGCATAATCTTACTAAAGTGAACCATACGAGTCATAAATACTCATACACCGCCTAAATAAAACAGAATCAAGAAACAAGCAACACTAGTGGGCCAGCCAGAGGCTAGGGGCACGCCTCAGGATTATCCCTGCCTCCCCCCCCCCCCCTCTCCCCCCAAAAAAAATAAAAAAGAAGGGTGAACCCACCACAACAGTAAGAGTTGTAGGCATGGCTCTATACTGGCTGGCCGGGATCGTGAGCACCGTGGCCGGACAGTCCAGCCCCACGCCCAGGTACTTAGAGCTGTGTACATAGTCAACCCTATCATACACTGGCATCTTTCCGAACCCCCTTGGTGGGGTGGCCGCTACTATCTCCCCACCATCTGCCACGTCAACCCCACTTTCTTCCACACATCTACCAGCACCACCACCACTACACGCCACCCCACCACCCACCCCCAACCGCAACACCACCCCCCCCACCACCACCACCCCACATAGCCCACCACCACCCCCACATAGCCACCACCACCACCACCCCCCCATAGCCACCACCACACACCCCCCACCACCACCACCCCCACCATAGCACCCACCACCACCCCCACATAGCCACCACCACCACCACCCCCACATAGCCGCCACACACCACCCCCACCACCACCACCCCCACATAGCCACCACCACCACCCCCACATAGCACCCCACCCCCCCAGATAGCCCCACCACCACCACCCCCCACATAGCCACCACCACCCCACCACCACCCACCCCCACATAGCAACCACCACCACCCCCCCCACATAGCCACCACCCACCACCCCCCACATAGCCACCACCACCACCACCCACATAGCCACCACCACCACCACCCCCACATAGCCCACCACCACCACACCCACTAGCCACCACCGACCACCCCCACATAGCCACCACCACCACCACCACCACCACCCCACCAAAAAAAATAAAAAAACCCACCCCCCCCCCATAGCCACCACCACCACCACCACACCCCACATAGCCAACCACCACCACCCCCCACATAGCCACCACCACCACCCCCACATAGCACCAACACCACCACACCACCACCCCACATAGCCACCACCACCACCCCCACCAACATAGCCACCACCACCCCCCCCCACACTAGCCACCACCACCACCCCCCACATAGCCACCACCACCACCACCACCCCCCACATAGCCCACCACCACCACCCCCCCTTATAGCCACCACACCACCCCACCACATAGCCACCACCACCACCACCCCCCACATAGCCACCACAACCACCCCCCACATATCCAACACCACCACCCCCCACATAGCCACCACCACCACCCCCCACATAGCCACCACCCCCACCACCCACATAGCCACCAGCCACCACCCCCCAGAATAGCCACCACCACCACCCCCCACATAGCCACCACCACCACCACCACCACCACCCCCCACATAGCCACCACCACCACCCCCCACCATAGCCACCACCACCACCCCACCACCACCCCCCACATAGCCACCACCACCACCCCCCCCACATAGCCACCACCACCACCCCCCCACATAGCCACCACCACCACCCCCACATAGCCAACACCACCACCACCACCCCCCCACATAGCCACCACCACAGCCCCACATCGAGCCACCACCACCACCCCCACATAGCCAACACACCACCACCACCCCACATAGCCCACCACCACCCCCCCACATAGCCACCACCACCACCCCCACACACATCCACCACAACCACCCCCCACATAGCCACCACCCACCACCCCCCACACAGCCACCACCACCACCCCCACATAGCCACCACCACCACCCCCCACAACAGCCACCACCACCACCCCCCACATATCCAACCACCACCACCCCCACATAGCCACACCACCACCACCCCCCACATAGCCACCACCACCACCACCACCACCACCCCCACCACACTAGCCACCACCCACCACCCCCCACATAGCCACCACCACCACCCCCACATAGCCACACCACCACCCCCACATAGCCACCACCACCCCCACAATACACCACCTAGCAACCACCACCACCACCGCCACTATCCACACACACCACCACCACCACCCCCCCACATAGCCACCACCACCCACCCCCCACATAGCCACCACCACCACCCCCCCACATAGCCAACACCACCACCACCCCCCACATAGCCACCACCACCACCCCCCACATAGCCACCAACCACCACCCCCCCCACATATCACTCCACACCACCACCCCACATAGCCACCACCCACCACCCCCCACATAGCCACCACCACCACCCCCCACATAGCCACCAACCACCACCACCACCACCACCGCCCCACATAGCCACCACCACCACCACCACCCACCCCCCACGTAGCCACCACCACCACCCCCACATAGCCACCACCACCACCCCCCACATAGCCACCACCATCCCACCCCCCACATAGCCACGCCACACCACCCCCACATAGCCACCCACATAGCCACCACCACCACCCCCACATAGCCACCACCACCACCCCCCACATAGCCACCACCACCTCCCCCCCATAGCCACCACCTCACACAACCACCACCACCACCCACGCACAGCTACCACCACCACCACCCGCGCACAACTACCACCACCACCACCACCCACGCACAACTACCACCATAACCATACAAAGCCATAGCAACAACCACCCCACCCACAACCACCACCACCACCAAAACTACCACCCATAACTACCAACCACAACAACCACCACCAAGCCACCCAACACAGCTATCCGTTGCAACTGGTTCAATATCCCAAGACACTTTCGGTGGGTGTGTTAACCATGGGATCGATACATGGCACCACGCCCAGCCGGCCCACCCGACCCACCCTTCGTCCTTCCCTCTCATGGACACCACCACCCACCCTTTTGACCACACAGGGAGCACCACCACCCACCCTTCTGCCCACACAGGGAGCACCACCACCCTCCCTTCTGCCCCCACAGGGAGCACCACCACCCACCCTTCTGCCCCCACAGGGAGCACCACCACCCACCCTTCTGCCCACACAGGGAGCACCACCACCCACCCTTCTGCCCACACAGGGAGCACCACCACCCACCCTTCTGCCCACACAGGGAGCACCACCACCCTCCCTTCTGCCCAGACAGGGAGCACCACCACCCTCCCTTCTCTGCCCACAGGGAGCACCACCACCCACCCTTCTGCCCCCACAGGGAGCACCACCACCCACCCTTTTGCCCACACAGGGAGCACCACCACCCACCCTTCTGCCCACACAGGGAGCACCACCACCCTCCCTTCTGCCCCCACAGGGAGCACCACCACCCACCCTTCTGGCCTACCAGAGAGCAGCACCCACCATCCTGCCCACCCGGAGAGCAGTAGGTTCGTGGACCTATCCTGTTTCTGATACATGTAGATGATCTCCTGGAGGGAATAGACTCGTTCCTCTGAATGTTTGTTGCTGTAAAAACTTAAGGGTTAGTTTTTAGGAGGGTTAAGACCGAGGAAGATAGCAAGAGGCTACAAGTTGTTCTAGACGAACTGAAGGAATGGTCCAAAAAATGCTACTAAAGCTCAACCCAAGTAAATGTAAGGTAATGAAACTAGGCAGAGGGAACAGGAGGCCGGAAGCAGGATACCGAAAGGGAGACGAAATCCTTCATGAAGCGGACATAGAGAACGATCTAGGAGTTGATCTAGGACACTGAACCTATCTCCTGAAGTCCACATCAAAAGATCATCATTAGCGGCGTCATCAGAGGTATGCCACTAGGCTAGTCCCAGAACTAAGAGACATGACTTACGAGGAAAGGCTGAGGGAACTGCACCTCACGTCAATTGTGAGGTGCAGGTTCCTGAACGCTGTTCTGATGTTAGCCAGCCTCGCATATGCCGCAGACGTTATTCTTTTTATGTGGGCTTCATGAGACAGGTTTGGTGTGATACCAACTCCTCGATCTTTCTCTCTGTCTGTTTCATTAAGTACTTCACCTCCTATTCTGTATCCTGTGTCTGGCCTCCTGTTTCCACTGCCTAGTTTCATTACTTTGCATTTACTCGGGTTGAACTTCAACAGTCATTTGTAGGACCATTCACTCAGTCTGTCTAGGTCATCTTGTAGCCTCCTATCATCCTCTGTTTCAATCTTCCTCATAATTTTTGCATCATCAGCAAACATTGAGAGAAACGATTCTATACCCTCTGGGAGATCATGTACATATAATAGAAACAGTATAGGTCCAAGGACTGACCCCTGCGGGACTCCACTTGTAACGTCTCGCCAATCTGAGACCTCACCCCTCACACTGACTCGTTGTCTAATGTTACTTACGTACTCCTTTATCCAATGGAGTACCTTCCCTTTCACTCCAGCCTGCATCTCCAGCTTTTTCACTAGCCTCTTGTGTGGCACTGTATCAAGGCTTTCTGACAATCCAAAAATATGCAGTCTGCCCACCCTTCTCTTTCTTGCCTGATTTTTGTTGCTTGGTCGTAGAATTCAAGTAACCCTGTGAGGCAGGACCTGCCATCCCTGAACCCATGTTGATGCTGTGTTACAAAGTTCTTTGCTCCAGATGTTCCACTAGCTTTTTTCGCACAATCTTCTCCATCAGCTTGAATGGTATGCAAGTTAGGGACACTGGCTTGTAGTTCAGTGCCTCCTGTCTATCCCCTTTCTTGTATATTGGGACTACGTTAGCCGCTTTCCAAATTTCTGGCAGTTTCCCTGTTGCCAGTGATTTGTTGACATACTATGGAGAGTGGCAGGCACAGTTCTTCTGCTCCTTCCTTTAGTATCCAAGGGGAGATTCCATCTGGGCCTATAGCCTTTGTCACATCTAACTCTAGTAAACACTTCCTTACTTCCCCGCTGGTAAGCTCAAAGTCTTCCAGTGGTTCCTGGTTAGCTATGCCCTCTCTTATCTCTGGGATTTCTCCTTGCTCTAAGGTGAAGACCTCCTGGAATTTCTTATTCAGTTCCTCACACACTTCCTTGTCGTTTGTAGTGAATCCTTCTTCCCCTATTCATATTTCATAACCTGTTCCTTTACTGTTGTTTTTCTCCTGATGTGGCTATGCAGCAATTTAGGCTGAGTCTTTGCCTTGCTTGCGATGTCATTTTCGTATTGTCTTTCTGCCTCTCTTCTCATCATGACATATTCATTCCTGGCATTCTGGTACCTTTCTCTGCTCTCCAGTGTCCTGTTATTCCTATAGTTTCTCCATGCCCTTTTACTTTGCTGCTTAGCTAGCCTACATCTCTGATTAAACCATGGTTTCCATCTTCATTTCACTGTTTTCCTTTTGGACTGGGACAAACTTGTTGCTGCGTCCTTGCACTTCTGCGTGATGTAGTCCATCATATCTTGGGCCGTCTTTCCCTGAGCTCTGTTTCCCATGCTATATCTGTTAGGAATTTTCTTATCTCCCCATAGTTTCCCTTTCGGTATGCTAACCTTTTTTTTCGGTATCCCTCCTCCAGTTCAATAACCCTTCTTCAATCAAGAACTCAACACCAGTACACTGTGGTCGCTCATTCCTACTGGGCATCAAAACTATTTCTCTTATGTGTGTGTGTGTGTGTGGTGTACTCACCTATTGTACTCACCTATTTGCTTGCGGGGTGTGAGCTTTGGCTCTTTGGTCCCGTGTGTCACTGTCAATCAACAGTGTGTGTGTACTCACCTAGTTGTGCTTGCGGGGTTGAGCTCTGGCTCTTTGGTCCCGCCTCTCAACCGTCAATCAACAGGTGTACAGTTCCTGAGCCTAATGGGCTCTATCATATCTACACTTGAAACTGTGTATGGAGTCAGCCTCCACCACATCGCTTCCTAATGCATTCCATTTGTCAACCACTCTGACACTAAAAAGTTCTTTCTAATATCTCTGTGGCTCATTTGGGCACTCAGCTTCCACCTGTGTCCCCTAGTGCGTGTGCCCCTTGTGTTAAACAGCCTGTCTTTATCAACCCTGTCGATTCCCCTGAGAATCTTGAATGTGGTGATCATGTCCCCCCTAACTCTTCTGTCTTCCAACGAAGTGAGGTTTAATTCCTGCAGTCGCTCCTCGTAGCTCATACCTCTCAGCTCGGGTACTAGTCTGGTGGCAAACCTTTGAACCTTTTCCAGTTTAGTCTTATGCTTGACTAGATAGGGACTCCATGCTGGAGCCGCATACTCCAGGATTGGTCTGACATATGTGTATATAATGTTCTGAAAGATTCCTTACACAAGTTTCTAAAGGCCGTTCTTATGTTAGCCAACCTGGCATATGCTGCTGATGTTATCCTCTTGATATGAGCTTCAGGGACAGGTCTGGCGTGATATCAACCCCCAGGTCTTTCTCTCTCTCTGACTCTTGAAGTATTTCATCTCCCAAATGATACCTTGTATCTGTCTCCTGCTCCTACCCCTATCTTCATTACATTACATTTGCTTGGGTTAAACTCTAACAGCCATTTGTTCGACCATTCCTGCAGCTTGTCCAGGTCTTCTTGAAGTCTCAAGCTGTGTGTGTGGTGTGTGTGGTGTGTGTGTGTGTGTGTGTGTGGTGTGTGTGTGTGTGTGTGTGTGTGTGTGTGTGTGTGTGTGTGGTGTGTTGAATATGACCGAAAGGTTAAGAGTAATGATTCTAACACGAATCTTCTCAATATTTCTTTCGTTTTTCTTCATTGTCGGGGGTAGTTGAAAATTAATTTAACTCTCAAATTCATTTTCACACTTTATTTATGGTCTGACGCCTAGAAGCGTTTCGGAAGACACTTCTTACATTTTCAGACAATTTTACATACTCAGATCATGCTTATATTAGTTTTTGTGGTGAGGTTGATAGGACGCTAATCAATGGGAAAAGACAGAACACGAATCAATGTGTATATGCGTGTTTTATCTTCTTGCTTCTGGCTGGTCTTGGTCTTGAAGTGGGGAGAATGTAATTATGTGTTAATTGGCTGTTGATTGCTGGTTTTGACTTTTTGATGTGTATGGCCTCGCTGATGTCGAGTCTCGTGATGTCGTTGTATCTGTCGATAATTTCTGTGTTGCTTGTTACAATTCTCTGGTGATGGTCTACTTGTGTGAGGAGATTAATGCTCCTTAATGGAGCCCTGTTGTTTTGTAAATTCTTAATCGCCTAGAAGAGACGTTGTTGTCTTGCCTATATACTGTATACTGAGATCTTTGGGGCTGACAGATCCAAGTGGACATGTGAAGGCATACCTTGAGGTTACCTTGAGGTGCTTCCGGGGCTTTGCGTCCCCGCGGCCCGGTCGTCGACCAGGCCTCCCTGTTTGCTGGAATGATCAACCAGGCTGTTGGACGCGGCTGCTCGCAGCCTGCTGTATGAGTCACAGCCTGGTGATCAGGTATCCTTTGGAGGTGTTTGTCAAGTTCTCTCTTGAGCACTGTGAGGGGTCTGCCAGTTNTTAAAGCACCGTAAGATTGTGAGTGTTTAAGTTTAGGGGAGAGACTAAGCATTTTTTGTGTGAATGTGCAAAGCCCGTGTTTATTTTGTGTAAGTTAAAATTGAGTTTTTTTGTGTTGTATAAGAGTTTAGCAAGTGTGTTTGTTTTAAGTATGTTAGAATTAGTAGCCTTGGTGAGGACAGGAGGCCGGTAGCTTGTCAGAAGTCTCTCTCTATTTTTGCCCTGATGTGTTTAAGTAAGTAAGATTGTGCAACTGTTTTTTTTAGTTAGGGGGACTAAGTATTTTGCGTGAATGTGAAAGCCTGGGTTATTTTGTGGTAAGTTGAACCAAAACAAAAATGAGTTTGTGTATGAGTTTTGTTTTTGCGAGCGAGTTTGTTTAAGCATGTGCTATCATTAAAAAACTTTCCAAAGTGATGACAGTAATGCCAAAATGAATTCATCTTCTCACTTTTTGAAAGGTGGAGGTCTAACATTTTCTAAAACCCTTTGCGCTTGATATACTACCACTGACATAAAAACGGAAACTGATGGATTCGACTTTTAAATTTTAGGTATGATTACTTTTACCTCGAGGTTACCTTGAGGTGCTTCCGGGGCTTAGCGCCCCGCGGCCCGGTCATCGACCAGGCCATTCTGGTTGCTGGACTGATCAACCAGGCTGTTGGACGCGGGTGTTCGCAGCCTGACGTATGAGTCACAGCCTGGTTGATCAGGTATCCTTTGGAGGTGCTTATCCAGTTCTCTCTTGAACACTGTGAGGGGATTTGCCAGTTATGCCCCTTATGTGTAGCGGAAGCCTGTTGAACAGTCTCGGGCCCCTGATGTTGATAGAGTTTGTGATGTATAAATGATAGCAAAAAGTATTGCATAGCAACAGAAAGCGAAACTACTGTCGCGATACATGAGTTATTGGGGCCCTCACCACAAAGGCTAAGCTAATATGGTGATAAAAAAAATACAATTTAATAAGGAACATTACCATATTCCTAATTGATATTAAATTGCTTAAATCAGGTAAAACACTCAACTACTTTCCTTTGTAGTATATTTACAAGTGTCAATTTGATGTTGGGAGTGTCAAACCCAACACAATATGGCTGAGGCCCCCACTATTTAGCAGTTAACTTTTATTCTATGAAATATCGCAGCAAATGTCAATGTGTCTAATGTTTATTACAAAAGATAGACATACATTTGATGCTATTTTTCATATTAAAATTTAATTTTGAGGCCCGACAATTACATCTATAAAATCTATAAACAGGTTAGAACATACAAATACGAGCATGCCCTTTTTCCACTAGTAATCAACTGAATGCCACAGAAAATGGAATCTTTACTTTGGCTACAGAAAACGGAGCAAAGCCGAGTGGGGGAGGGGGGGACTGCATAGAATAAACAGTTTCCAACCTGACTCTTCTCACATATAAACATGTCTTTCTTGACCTCATTTCAAATTATATAGAGTACTGAAAGCTCATTTTCCATAGCAAATATACTAAGGAACTTATTTTACGACTAGAACGCAAACTAGGACCCCTCATTCAGATTAAAAACACGAGAATTATTGACTGAACATTTACCCGCCATCAAACACACACAGGACTCTTTTAAACCTATTTTAACTTCTTTAAAACTCTAATATGACCCTCTCACATGCAAATCCTGTACTATGGTTCGCCCTTCATGTCAATGTACCTCACAGTATCAGGCAAATTCAAGATAAGGCCTACTACACCTAAATATCCAACTTAGTCTTTGTAAGGAATCTTTACCCCCCCCCCCCTTCAGTACGCTGGGGTCCCTATTGCTGACGCCAGGTCACGTGACACCCTGCGACAAATAAGGACCTGATTGGTCCATCACCTGTAAATACTCCCAAAACGTTTTATATTCCTATCACCAGTGTATTTTTTGGTTTGAATCTATTGAACATTCTTTTTCTGTACCTCTCATAAGTAGGGGCCCCCTTCTTGATGCCCAATTCTCGCAATAAATGTACGAGACAAATTGCTTACTAAAACAGGTTAGGATAGGGCACAAGTTTGTCCAGGTGCACCCTGGGTGGGATGTGGGGACCCCTAGGGGGAACAGACCACCAACCCACCCCGGCCAGCCAGCCAGGTGCGCGCTGACTGTGCCCTAACCAAACCATCCCGCCACCCCCAAAAATTGGTGTTGCTCACATCGGCCCCTGGGGGTCAAGTCGGCGTGGAACTGTGGAAGTGCCAAACCGTTTCTGAAAATCAATTCTCCATCTGTCTCCTTTCTCACTACTGTGTGTGTGTTGCGTCACTATGTAGTGGTGTGTGTGCTGCGTCACTATGTAGTGGTGTGTGCTGCGTCACTATGTAGTGGTGTGTGCTGCGTCACTATGTAGTGGTGTGTGCTGCGTCACTATGTAGTGGTGTGTGTTGCGTCATTATGTAGTGGTGTGTTGCGTCATTATGTAGTGGTGTGTGTTGCATCATTATGTAGTGGTGTGTGTTGCGTCACTATGTAGTGGTGTGTGTTGCGTCACTTTGTAGTGGTGTGTGTGCTGCGTCACTATGTAGTGGTGTGTGTTGCGTCACTATGTAGTGGTGTGTGTTGCGTCATTATGTAGTGGTGTGTGTGTGTGTGCTGCGTCACTATGTAGTGGTGTGTGTTGCGTCATTATGTAGTGGTGTGTGTTGCGTCACTATGTAGTGGTGTGTGTTGCGTCACTTTGTAGTGGTGTGTGTGCTGCGTCACTATGTAGTGGTGTGTGTGTTGCGTCACTATGTAGTGGTGTGTGTTGCGTCACTATGTAGTGGTGTGTGTTGCGTCATTATGTAGTGGTGTGTGTGTTGCGTCACTATGTAGTGGTGTGTGTTGCGTCATTATGTAGTGGTGTGTGTGTTGCGTCACTATGTAGTGGTGTGTGTGCTGCGTCATTATGTAGTGGTGTGTGTGTTGCGTCACTATGTAGTGGTGTGTGTGTTGCGTCACTATGTAGTGGTGTGTGTGCTGCGTCACTATGTAGTGGTGTGTGCTGCGTCACTATGTAGTGGTGTGTGCTGCGTCACTATGTAGTGGTGTGTGCTGCGTCACTATGTAGTGGTGTGTGTTGCGTCATTATGTAGTGGTGTGTTGCGTCACTATGTAGTGGTGTGTGTTGCGTCATTATGTAGTGGTGTGTGTTGCGTCATTATGTAGTGGTGTGTGTTGCATCATTATGTAGTGGTGTGTGTTGCGTCATTATGTAGTGGTGTGTTGCGTCACTATGTAGTGGTGTGTGTTGCGTCATTATGTAGTGGTGTGTGTTGCGTCATTATGTAGTGGTGTGTGCTGCGTCATTATGTAGTGGTGTGTGTTGCGTCATTATGTAGTGGTGTGTTGCGTCACTATGTAGTGGTGTGTGTTGCGTCATTATGTAGTGGTGTGTGTTGCGTCATTATGTAGTGGTGTGTGTTGCGTCATTATGTAGTGGTGTGTTGCGTCACTATGTAGTGGTGTTGCGTCATTATGTAGTGGTGTGTGCTGCGTCATTATGTAGTGGTGTGTGTTGCGTCATTATGTAGTGGTGTGTGTTGCGTCATTATGTAGTGGTGTGTGTTGCGTCATTATGTAGTGGTGTGTGTTGCGTCATTATGTAGTGGTGTGTGTTGCGTCATTATGTAGTGGTGTGTTGCGTCACTATGTAGTGGTGTGTGTTGCGTCACTATGTAGTGGTGTGTGTGTTGCGTCATTATGTAGTGGTGTGTTGCGTCAATATGTAGTGGTGTGTGTTGCGTCACTATGTAGTGGTGTGTGTTGCGTCACTTTGTAGTGGTGTGTGTGTTGCGTCATTATGTAGTGGTGTGTGTTGCGTCACTATGTAGTGGTGTGTGTTGCGTCACTATGTAGTGGTGTGTGTTGCGTCACTATGTAGTGGTGTGTGTTGCGTCACTATGTAGTGGTGTGTGTTGCGTCATTATGTAGTGGTGTGTGTGTGCTGCGTCACTATGTAGTGGTGTGTGTTGCGTCATTATGTAGTGGTGTGTGTTGCGTCATTATGGAGTGGTGTGTGCTGCGTCATTATGTAGTGGTGTGTGTTGCGTCATTATGTAGTGGTGTGTGTTGCGTCACTATGTAGTGGTGTGTGCTGCGTCATTATGTAGTGGTGTGTGTTGCGTCACTATGTAGTGGTGTGTGCTGCGTCATTATGTAGTGGTGTGTGTTGCGTCACTATGTAGTGGTGTGTGCTGCGTCATTATGTAGTGGTGTGTGCTGCGTCATTATGTAGTGGTGTGTGTTGCGTCATTATGTAGTGGTGTGTGTGTGTGTGCTGCGTCACTATGTAGTGGTGTGTGTTGCGTCATTATGTAGTGGTGTGTGTTGCGTCACTATGTAGTGGTGTGTGCTGCGTCATTATGTAGTGGTGTGTGTGTTGCGTCATTATGTAGTGGTGTGTGTGTGCTGCGTCACTATGTAGTGGTGTGTGTTGCGTCATTATGTAGTGGTGTGTGTTGCGTCATTATGTAGTGGTGTGTGTTGCGTCATTATGTAGTGGTGTGTGTTGCGTCATTATGTAGTGGTGTGTTGCGTCACTATGTAGTGGTGTGTGTTGTGTCATTATGTAGTGGTGTGTGCTGCGTCATTATGTAGTGTGTGTGTTGCGTCATTATGTAGTGGTGTGTGTTGCGTCATTATGTAGTGGTGTGTGTTGCGTCATTATGTAGTGGTGTGTGTTGCGTCATTATGTAGTGGTGTGTGTTGCGTCATTATGTAGTGGTGTGTTGCGTCACTATGTGGTGTGTGTTGCGTCACTATGTAGTGGTGTGTGTGTGTTGCGTCATTATGTAGTGGTGTGTTGCGTCAATATGTAGTGGTGTGTGTTGCGTCACTATGTAGTGGTGTGTGTTGCGTCACTATGTAGTGGTGTGTGTGTGTGCTGCGTCACTATGTAGTGGTGTGTGTTGCGTCATTATGTAGTGGTGTGTGTTGCGTCATTATGGAGTGGTGTGTGCTGCGTCATTATGTAGTGGTGTGTGTTGCGTCATTATGTAGTGGTGTGTGTTGCGTCACTATGTAGTGGTGTGTGCTGCGTCATTATGTAGTGGTGTGTGTTGCGTCACTATGTAGTGGTGTGTGCTGCGTCATTATGTAGTGGTGTGTGTTGCGTCACTATGTAGTGTGTGCTGCGTCATTATGTAGTGGTGTGTGTTGCGTCATTATGTAGTGGTGTGTGCTGCGTCATTATGTAGTGGTGTGTGTTGCGTCACTATGTAGTGTGTGCTGCGTCATTATGTAGTGGTGTGTGCTGCGTCATTATGTAGTGGTGTGTGCTGCGTCATTATGTAGTGGTGTGTGTTGCGTCATTATGTAGTGGTGTGTGTGTGTGTGCTGCGTCACTATGTAGTGGTGTGTGTTGCGTCATTATGTAGTGGTGTGTGTTGCGTCACTATGTAGTGGTGTGTGCTGCGTCATTATGTAGTGGTGTGTGCTGCGTCATTATGTAGTGGTGTGTGTGTTGCGTCATTATGTAGTGGTGTGTGTGTGCTGCGTCACTATGTAGTGGTGTGTGTTGCGTCATTATGTAGTGGTGTGTGTTGCGTCATTATGTAGTGGTGTGTGTTGCGTCATTATGTAGTGGTGTGTGTTGCGTCATTGTGTAGTGGTGTGTATGTGCTGCGTCACTATGTAGTGGTGTGTTGCGTCATTATGTAGTGGTGTGTGTTGCGTCATTATGTAGTGGTGTGTGTTGCGTCATTATGTAGTGGTGTGTGTTGCGTCATGTAGTGGTGTGTGTTGCGTCATTATGTAGTGGGTGTGTGTGTGCTGCGTCATTATGTAGTGGTGTGTGCTGCGTCATTATGTAGTGGTGTGTGTTGCGTCATTATGTAGTGGTGTGTGTTGCGTCATTATGTAGTGGTGTGTGTGTTGCGTCATTATGTAGTGGTGTGTGCTGCGTCATTATGTAGTGGTGTGTGATGTGTCAGGGGAGTTGGGGGGGGAGCCAGGCAGAGTGAAGGTGGGTACCCCAGTACTGGTTGGGCAGTACTGGTTGTATTTTTTTTCCTACCACAGACGTGGCCACACATTTACAATGCTAACCAGCATATATACATTTTCTTCTGTCCTCCATGGACAGAGTTAGAGATGTGTTAAACATATATTTCAAGGGTTTATTGAACAATCAACCACAGAAGGTGATTCGGTGCTTTTAAAATGCTAAGCTAACCTACATACGTAAATACATAGATACACAGATTTACGTATGCCCTACATAAAGTGTTCGATGTGTGTTTTACATAGTGTCATTAATGTGCATTTACAAAGGTGAAATGTAATTCTGATCAGCTTCCATATATACTTTATTCACATACATATACATGTTGGTGGTAACTAGCTGGTTGATACGCCCTGACAACCACCACCACTCTGCCCACTTGTGTTACTGCTGCTTCTTGGTGTACCCCTGACGCTGCTGTCCTTGGTGTCGCTGCACCTCTTGGTGCCTGGTTCGTTAAAGCGGCTGCCGTCCCCCAACACTCATCAGTTTTAACATACTGTGTATTGCAAACATTTCTCTTATACAAGTTAATATTATATATTAATGTATAATAACCCATTTCCAGTACTATATAGTCGTAATAGCTTGGCGCTTTCTCCTGATAGTTCCCTTCACTCACATATTCCAGTAATACCTCTCCTTTTGCTATTATCACAAGTGTTGTAGTCACACACGCGCGAACTCTTCGTCTGCTCGTGCACCCGACGAACATTGCTCTTAAGTGCACTTATTGTCATTGAAAACTGCTGATGCCGTGAAATATCATCTGTTGACAATGGTCATAAAATCTGAGGGATTTTATGGAACTACGAGACGTTATGATCCGTGTAATGTGTGTTGTACCGTCCTCCCGTCTCTTGCCTCCTGTCATTTATGACATTACTGGCTGATGTTACCTAGTACACAGTGGTGTTGGGGACGACAGTGGTGGTGTTGAGGTGTCGCCCCCAGCCTCACCATTGTTGGGCACCCGCCCACTCCCAGTGAGTCAGGACGCTGTACCTCTGTGATGCTGGGGGCTCCTGGCCACACCCCGAGGATGCTAACATCATAACTGCCACCAGAAACCTGTGTAAGGTAATCTTTCAGAGCCATGTATACAACGTATGTAAGGCCAATCCGGGAGTATGCGGCTCCAGCACTGGAGGCCCGTACCTTGCCAAGCACAAGACGAAACTGGAAAAGGTTCAGAGGTATGCCCACTAGGCTAGTCCCAGAACTAAGAGGCATAGTTACGAGGAAAGGCTGCGTGAAATGCACCTCACGTCTGTAAGACTAGGAGCTCGGGAGACATGATCACCAAATACAAGAATTCTCAGGGGAATTGACTGGGTATACAGGTATAGACTATTTAGCATGGGTGGTACACGCACAAGAGGACACAAGTGGAAACTGAGTACCCAAATGAGTCACAGAGACATTTTAAATAACTTTTTCAGTGTCAGAGTAGTTAGTAAATGGAATGCACTAGGAAGTGACGTGGTGGAGGCTGACTCCATACGCAGTTTCAAATGTAGATATGATGAGCTCGTGAAGCTCAGGAATCGGCACACCAGTAGATTGACGGTGAGAGGCGGGACCAAAGAGCCAAAGCTTAACCCCCGCAAGCACAACCAGGTAGTACACAACACACACACACACACAACCACACACCACACACACACACACACACCACACACACACACACACAACACACACACACACAAAGGAGTACCTAAGCAACAGGAGACAACGAGTCAGTGTGAGGGGTGAGGTCTCAGATTGGCGAGACGTTACAAGTGGACTTCCGCAGGGGTCAGTCCTTGGACCTATACTGTTTTTGATATATGTAAATGATCTCCCAGAGGGTATAGAATCGTTTCTCTCAATGTTTGCTGATGATGCAAAAATTATGAGGAGGATTGAAACAGAGGATGATAGTAGGAGGCTACAAGATGACCTAGACAGAGTGAATGATCCAACAAATGGCTGTTGAAGTTCAACCCGAGTAAATGCAAAGTAATGAAATTAGGCAGTGGAAACAGGCCAGACCCAGGATACAGAATAGGAGATGAAGACTTAAATGAATACGGACGAGAGAAAGATCTAGGAGTTGATATCACACCAAACCTGTCTCCTGAAGCCCACATAAAAAGAATAACGTCTGCGGCATATGCGAGGCTGGCTAACATCAGAACGGCGTTCAGGAACCTGTGTAAGAGAATCATTCAGGATCTTGTACCACCACATATGTAAGACCAATCCTGGAGTATGCGGCCCCAGCATGGAGCCCG
>WNGS01163519.1:4093821-4118202 GCA_020271785.1 Procambarus virginalis | reverse complement strand
CCCCTGGCACTCCTGAGGTTGTGAATGACAACCCCTGGCACTCCTGAGGTTGAGAATGACAACCCCTGGCACTCCTAAGGTTGAGAATGACATCCCCTGGCACTCCTGAGGTTGTGAATGACAACCCTGGCACTCCTGAGGTTGAGAATGACAACCTCTGGCACTCCTGAGGTTGTGAATGACAACCCCTGGCACTCCTGAGGTTGAGAATGACAACCCCTGGCACTCCTGAGGTTGAGAATGACATCCCCTGGCACTCCGAGGTTGTGAATGACAACCCCTGGCACTCCTGAGGTTGTGAATGACAACCCTGGCACCCTGAGGTTGAGAATGAAAACCCTGGCACTCCTGAGGTTGAGAATGACAACCCCTGGCACTCCTGAGGTTGAGAATGACAACCCCTGGCACTCCTGAGGTTGCCAATGACAACCCCTGGCCTCCTGAGGTTGCCAATGACAACCCCCGGCACTCCTGAGGTTGTGAATGACAACCCCTGGCACCCTGAGGTTGCCAATGACAACCCTGGCACTCCTGAGGTTGTGAATGACAACCCCTGGCACTCCTGAAGTTGCCAATGACACCCCTGGCACTCCTGAAGTTGCCAATGACAACCCCTGGCACTCCTGAGTTGCCAATGACAACCCCTGGCACTCCTGAGGTTGCCAATGACAACCCCTGCACTCCTGAGGTTGCCAATGACAACCCCTGGCACTCCTGAGGTTGTGAATGACAACCCCTGGCACCCCTGAGGTTGTGAATGACAACCCCTGGCACCCTTGAGATTGACAATGACAACCCCTGGCACTCCTGAGGTTGCCAATGACAACCCCTGGCACTCCTGAGGTTGACAATGACAACCCCCTGGCACCCCTGAGGTTGTGAATGACAACCCCTAGCACCTTGAGGTTGACAATGACAACCCCTGGCACACCTGAGGTGTGAATGACAACCCCTGGCACCCCTGCGGTTGACAATGACAACCCCTGGCACCCCTGAGGTGTGAATGACAACCCCTGGACCCCTAAGGTTGACAATGACAACCACGGGCACCCCTGAGGTTGTGAATGACAACCCTGGCACCCTGAGGTTGTGAATGACAACCCTTGCACCCCTGAGGTTGTGATGACAACCCTGGCACCCCTGAGGTTGACAATGACAACCCCTGGCCCCTGAGGTGACAATGACAACCCCTGACGTTGACAATGACAACCCTGGCACCCTTGAGGTTGACAATGACAACCCCTGGCACCCCTGAGGTTGTAATGACAACCACTGGCACCCTGAGGTTGACAATGACAACCCCTGGCACCCTGAGGTTGTGAATGACACCCCTGGCACCCTGAGGTTGACAATGACAACCCCTGAGGTTGTGAATGACAACCCCTGGCACCCCTGAGGTTGTGAATGACAACCACTGGCACCCTGAGGTTGACAATGACAACCCCTGGCACCCTGAGGTTGACAATGACAACCCCTGGCACCCCTGAGGTTGTGAATGACAACCCCTGGCACCCCTGAGGTTGACAATGACAACCCCTGGCACCCCTGAGGTTGACAATGACAACCCTCGCACCCCTGAGGTTGACAATGACAACCCCGGCACTCCTGAAGTTGTGAATGACAACCCCTGGCACCCTGAGGTTGTGAATGACAACCCCTGAGGTTGACAATGACAACCCCTGGCCCCTGAGGTTGTGAATGACAACCCCTGGCACCCCTGAGGTTGTGAATGACAACCCCTGGCACCCTGAGGTTGTGAATGAAACCCTGGCACCCCTGAGGTTGTGAATGAAACCCCTGGCACTCCTGAGGTTGCCAATGACAACCCCTGGCACTCCTGAGGTTGCCAATGACAACCCCTGGCACTCCTGAGGTTGTGAATGACAACCTGGCACCCCTGAGGTTGTGAATGACAACCCCTGGCACTCCTGAGGTTGCCAATGACAACCCCTGGCACTCCTGAGGTTGTGAATGACAACCCCTGGCACTCCTGAGGTTGTGAATGACAACCCCTGGCACTCCTGAGGTTGTGAATGACAACCCCTGGCACTCCTGAGGTTGTGATGACAACCCCTGGCACTCCTGAGGTTGCCAATGACAAACCCTGGCACTCCTGAGGTTGTGAATGACAACCCCTGGCACTCCTGAGGTTGCCAATGACAACCCCTGGCACTCCTGAGGTTGTGAATGACAACCCTGGCACTCCTGAGGTTGTGAATGACAACCCCTGGCACTCCTGAGGTGTGAAATCAAACCCTGGCACTCCTGAGGTTGTGAATGACAACCCCTGGCACTCCTAAGGTTGCCAATGACAACCCCTGGCACTCCTGAGGTTGCCAATGACATCCCCTGGCACTCCTGAGGTTGCCAATGACAACCCCTGGCACTCCTGAGGTTGCCAATGACAACCCCTGGCACTCCTGAGGTTGCCAATGACAACCCCTGGCACTCCTGAGGTTGCCAATGACCACCCCTGGCACTCCTGAGGTTGCCAATGACAACCCCTGGCACTCCTGAGGTTGCCAATGACAACCCCTGGCACTCCTGAGGTTGCCAATGACAACCTGGCACTCCTGAGGTTGCCAATGACAACCCCTGGCACTCCTGAGGTTGCCAATGACAACCCCTGGCACTCCTGAGGTTGCCAATGACAACCCCTGGCACTCCTGAGGTTGCCAATGACAACCCCTGGCACTCCAACAGTGTATGAGATCGACATACGTCCCATTTTTTAGGGTATCGACCCCACCGTTATGACTACAACGTATTCGTAAAACTAAAGCAGTGTTGTTGTGTGTTTAAGATTCACTACTTGGAATAAAAAGTTCCAAGTAGCACGGTCTATGGTGAGCCCATAATAGACTTACCTGGCACAGGAGCGGGGCTGTAACTTGCCACTAAAGCAACGTAACATTGCCGTTTTGTATGCGTCAGCCTCGATAGGTGAGGTGGGTTGCTTGGTTCGTAAGTGTATCTTTAGGAAAAACAGTTGTATTTTTTACGGAGTTGTAAAGACACAGAACGGGCGTCATACCCGGCGTCATACCTGGTTGATAGGGTTCTGGGAGTCTTCTAGTCCCCAAGCCCGGCCCGAGGCCAGGGTTGACTTGTGAGAGTTTGGTCCACCAGGCTGTTGCCTGGAGCGGCCCGCAGGCCTACATACCCATCACAGCCCAGCTGAGAGTACCGGGCATAAGCGCCCGGTACTCTCACTGTATCACCATGTTTACGTTATCGAATATAACGTAAAGTTTGCAGTGGTTAAGAAGAATTAAAATGCTAGGTAACTGTATAAGGTCAAGACGATAAAAGTAATCAACGTACAACTTGAAGGGCGAAAAATACAGCCTGAATTTCAACTTTAAAATGCTCACTCATCACTCAAAACTTTGTATTATAAACACACACACACACACACACACACACACACACCACACACACACACACACCACACACACACACACACACACACATACACACACACACAAACACACACACAAAGTTAATTTAAGTTGGAAGCCATCTTGGAAACTGATATCTGAGTACTTGGTAGCTAGGAATAACTCCCCACAAAGTACTAGAAAACAAGGGGCTGGCGTACCGAAAGGGAAATTATGAGATGAGAAAATTCGTTAATATTTATTATTAACATCTTTATTGACAAAATTAATTACAATTTTGCCTAATCTGAGGATTTCGATTCGTATGATTAATACCCACGGGACACAGAACTAAGTCCGTACAAGGCATGATGATCTATGTCACCCAAAGGTGTCAGGAGGCAGTAAAACAGGTTTATCCCGGCCAAAAGAATAAAAATAAGAAGCAAAACAAGATCCATGGTTTAATAAGGTATGTATGGAAGCAAAGGAATTGAACAAAAGAGCGTGGAGGAACTTCCGAAATAACAGACGACCAGAAACAGAAACAGATACTAGAGAGCCAGGAATGAGTACCTTACCTTGAGATGATTTCGGGGCTTAGCATCCTTGCGGCCCAGTCGTCAGCCAGGCCTCCTCGTTGCTGGTCTCGTCAACCAGGCTGTTGGACGCGGCTGCTCGCAGCCTGACGTATGAGTCACAGCCGTTGATCTGGTATTTTTGGAGGCGCTTGTCAAGGTCTCTCTTGAACACTGTGAGGGGTCGGCCAGTTATGCCCTTATGNGTGGTGAGGGACGGTGGTGAGGGACGGGGTGAGGGATGGGGGTGAGGGACGGGGGTGAGGGACGGTGGTGAGGGATGGGGGTGAGGGACGGTGGTGAGGGACGGTGGTGAGGGACGGTGGTGAGGGACGGGGGTGAGGGACGGGGGTGAGGGACGGGGGTGAGGGATGGGGGTGAGGGACGGTGGTGAGGGACGGTGGTGAGGGACGGGGGTGAGGGACGGGGGTGAGGGACGGGGGTGAGGGATGGGGGTGAGGGACGGTGGTGAGGGACGGTGGTGAGGGACGGGGGTGAGGGATGGGGGTGAGGGACGGGGGTGAGGGACGGGGGTGAGGGACGGGTGTGAGGGACGGGGGTGAGGGATGGGGGTGAGGGACGGGGGTGAGGGACGGGGGTGAGGGACGGTGGTGAGGGACGGGTGTGAGGGACGGGGGTGAGGGACGGGGGTGAGGGACGGGGGTGAGGGACGGTGGTGAGGGAAGGGGGTGAGGGACGGGGGTGAGGGACGGGGGTGAGGGACGGGGTGAGGGACGGGGGTGAGTGAAGGGGGTGAGGGACGGGGGTGAGTGACGGGGGTGAGGGACGGGGGTGAGGGACGGGGGTGAGTGACGGGGGTGAGGGACGGGGGTGAGGGACGGTGGTGAGTGACGGGGTAAAGGGACGGGGGTGAGGGACGGGGTAAAGGGACGGGGGTGAGGGACGG
Source organism: Procambarus virginalis (assembly GCA_020271785.1). Classification (NCBI taxonomy): domain Eukaryota; kingdom Metazoa; phylum Arthropoda; class Malacostraca; order Decapoda; family Cambaridae; genus Procambarus; species Procambarus virginalis. The sequence continues at coordinate 4,113,337 of WNGS01163519.1, read as the reverse complement.
GGGTGAGTGACGGGGGTGAGGGACGGGGTGAGGGATGGGGGTGAGGGATGGGGGTGAGGGACGGGAGTGAGGGACGGGCGTGAGGGACGGGGGTGAGGGACGGGCGTGAGGGACAGGGGTGAGGGACAGGGGTGAGGGACAGGGGTGAGGGACGGGCGTGAGGGACGGGGGTGAGGGACAGGGGTGAGGGACAGGGGTGAGGGACAGGGGTGAGGGACGGGGGTGAGGGACAGGGGTGAGGGACAGGGGTGAGGGACGGGGGTGAGGGACAGGCGTGAGGGACGGGGGTGAGGGTCAGGGGTGAGGGACAGGGGTGAGGGACGGGGGTGAGGGACAGGGGTGAGGGACAGGGGTGAGGGACAGGGGTGAGGGACGGGCGTGAGGGACGGGGGTGAGGGACAGGGGTGAGGGACGGGGGTGAGGGACGGGGGTGAGGGACGGGGGTGAGGGACAGGGGTGAGGGACGGGCGTGAGGGACGGGGGTGAGGGACAGGGTTGAGGGACAGGGGTGAGGGACGGGGGTGAGGGACGGGGGTGAGGGACAGGGGTGAGGGACAGGGGTGAGGGACGGGCGTGAGGGACGGGGGTGAGGGACAGGGGTGAGGGACAGGGGTGAGGGAAGGGCGTGAGGGACGGGGGTGAGGGACGGGGGTGAGGGACAGGGGTGAGGGACAGGGGTGAGGGACAGGGGTGAGGGACGGGGGTGAGGGACAGGGGTGAGGGACGGGGGTGAGGGACAGGGGTGAGGGACAGGGGTGAGGGACAGGGGTGAGGGACAGGGGTGAGGGAAGGGCGTGAGGGACGGGGGTGAGGGACGGGGGTGAGGGACGGGGGTGAGGGACAGGGGTGAGGGACGGGCGTGAGGGACGGGGGTGAGGGACGGGCGTGAGGGACGGGGGTGAAGGACGGGGGTGAGGGACAGGGGTGAGGGACAGGGGTGAGGGACAGGGGTGAGGGACGGGCGTGAGGGACGGGGGTGAGGGACAGGGGTGAGGGACAGGGGTGAGGGACAGGGGTGAGGGACGGGGGTAAGGGACAGGGGTGAGGGACAGGGGTGAGGGACAGGGGTGAGGGACAGGCGTGAGGGACAGGCGTGAGGGACGGGGGTAAGGGACGGGGGTGAGGGACGGGGGTGAGGGACGGGGGTGAGGGACAGGGGTGAGGGACGGGGGTGAGGGACGGGGGTGAGGGACAGGGGTGAGGGACAGGGGTGAGGGACGGGCGTGAGGGACGGGGGTGAGGGACAGGGGTGAGGGACAGAGGTGAGGGACGGGGGTGAGGGACGGGGGTGAGGGACAGGGGTGAGGGATGGAGGAAGGCACCGTCCACCATATGATCAGACAATCCAGGAGCTCCTGAACATACAGCCACTAAACATCAGACTACAGCACCAAGCCATCAGGGTGCTGAATGTTCCACACCATCAGGGTGTGGAACACCATCCAAATGTTAGAAGACCCAAAGTTAGAGGGATTACTCCAAGATGAGACGCCCCGCTCCCACAGCTGGTGGCCCAAGATGAGACGCCCCACTTCCACAGCTGGTGGCCCAAGATGAGACGCCCCACTTCCACAGATGGTGGCCTAAGATGAGACGCCCCGCTCCCACAGCTGGTGGCCCAAGATGAGACGCCCCGCTCCCACAGCTGGTGGCCCAAGATGAGACGCCCCGCTCCCACAGCTGGTGGCCCAAGATGAGACGCCCCGCTCCCACAGCTGGTGGCCCAAGATGAGACGCCCCGCTCCCACGGCTGGTGGCCCAAGATGAGACGCCCCGCTCCCACAGCTGGTGGCCCAAGATGAGACGCCCCGCTCCCACGGCTGGTGGCCCAAGATGAGACGCCCCGCTCCCACAGCTGGTGGCCCAAGATGAGACGCCCCGCTCCCACAGCTGGTGGCCCAATATGAGACGCCCCGCTCCCACAGTTGGTGGCCCAAGATGAGACGCCCCGCTCCCACAGCTGGTGGCCCAAGATGAGACGCCCCGCTCCCACAGCTGGTGGCCCAAGATGAGACGCCCCGCTCCCACAGCTGGTGGCCCAGGATGAGACGCCCCACTCCCACAGCTGATGGCCCAAGATGTGACGCCCCGCTCCCACAGCTGGTGGCCCAAGATGAGACGCCCCGCTCCCACAGCTGGTGGCCCAAGATGAGACGCCCCGCTCCCACAGCTGGTGGCCCAAGATGAGACGCCCCGCTCCCACAGCTGGTGGCCCAAGATGAGACGCCCCGCTCCCACAGTTGGTGGCCCAAGATGAGACGCCCCGCTCCCACAGCTGGTGGCCCAAGATGAGACGCCCCGCTCCCACAGCTGGTGGCCCAGGATGAGACGCCCCACTCCCACAGCTGATGGCCCAAGATGAGACGTCCCACTCCCACAGCTGGTGGCCCAAGATGAGACTCCCCGCTCCCACAGCTGGTGGCCCAAGATGAGACGCCCCGCTCCCACAGCTGGTGGCCCAAGATGAGACGCCCCGCTCCCACAGCTGGTGGCCCAGGATGAGACGCCCCACTCCCACAGCTGGTGGCCCAAGATGAGACGTCCCACTCCCACAGCTGGTGGCCCAAGATGAGACGCCCCGCTCCCACAGCTGGTGGCCCAAGATGAGACGCCCCGCTCCCACAGCTGGTGGCCCAAGATGAGACGCCCCGCTCCCACAGCTGGTGGCCCAAGATGAGACGCCCCGCTCCCACAGCTGGTGGCCCAAGATGAGACGCCCCACTCCCACAGCTGGTGGCCCAAGATGAGACGCCCCACTCCCACAGCTGGTGGCCCAAGATGAGACGCCCCGCTCCCACAGCTGGTGGCCCAAGATGAGACGCCCCGCTCCCACAGCTGGTGGCCCAAGATGAGACGCCCCACTCCCACAGCTGGTGGCCCAAGATGAGACGCCCCGCTCCACAGCTGGTGGCCCAAGATGAGACGCCCCACTCCCACAGCTGGTGGCCCAAGATGAGACGCCCCACTCCCACAGCTGGTGGCCCAAGATGAGACGCCCCGCTCCCACAGCTGGTGGCCCAAGAGCCTCGATTTACTAGATGAAAACCCCGCCCCACAGTCACCATCAGGCCAACACGTCACCCTGCCTACTACAATAGTCACCATCAGGCCAACATGTCACACTGCCTACTACAATAGTCACCATCAGGCCAACATGTCACACTGCCTACTACAATAGTCACCATCAGGCCAACATGTCACCCTGCCTACTACAATAGTCACCATCAGACACGTCACCCTGCCTACTACAATAGTCACCATCAGGCCAACATGTCACACTGCCTACTACAATAGTCACCATCAGGCCAACATGTTACACTGCCTACTACAATAGTCACCATCAGACACGTCACCCTGCCTACTACAATAGTCACCATCAGGCCAACATGTCACCCTGCCTACTACAATAGTCACCATCAGACACGTCACCCTGCCTACTACAATAGTCACCATCAGGCCAACATGTCACACTGCCTACTACAATAGTCACCATCAGGCCAACATGTCACACTGCCTACTACAATAGTCACCATCAGGCCAACACGTCACCCTGCCTACTACAATAGTCACCATCAGGCCAACATGTCACACTGCCTACTACAATAGTCACCATCAGGCCAACATGTCACCCTGCCTACTACAATAGTCACCATCAGGCCAACACGTCACCCTGCCTACTACAATAGTCACCATCAGGCCAACATGTCACACTGCCTACTACAATAGTCACCATCAGGCCAACATGTCACCCTGCCTACTACAATAGTCACCATCAGACACGTCACCCTGCCTACTACAATAGTCACCATCAGGCCAACATGTCACACTGCCTACTACAATAGTCACCATCAGGCCAACACGTCACACTGCCTACTACAATAGTCACCATCAGGCCAACACGTCACCCTGCCTACTACAATAGCCACCATCAGGCCAACATGTCACCCTGCCTACTACAATAGCCACCATCAGGCCAACATGTCACCCTGGCCTCAACACCTGGCAACAAATAATACCAACATATTAACATTATATCTGGCAGCCGGAGCGAGGCTCCTTACCTCGCCTTCTTTCCCTCAACTTTTACAGGTTTAATCACACTAATAAATTTTCCGGCACGTGACAAACTTTTTACCAAAAAAAAAGTTTCAGACATTTTCTCGTCGAGGAAAACGACAAATTTGTCACCCACTGTGCTGCTCTACAGCCTGTCCTCACGCTTAACACAAGTTTGTCACTCACTGTGCTGCTCTACAGTCTGTCCTCACGCTTAACACAAGTTTGTCACTCACTGTGCTGCTCTACAGCCTGTCCTCACGCTTAACACAAGTTTGTCACTCACTGTGCTGCTCTACAGTCTGTCCTCACGCTTAACACAAGTTTGTCACTCACTGTGCTGCTCTACAGTCTGTCCTCACGCTTAACACAAGTTTGTCACTCACTGTGCTGCTCTACAGCCTGTCCTCACGCTTAACACAAATTTGTCACTCACTGTGCTGCTCTACAGCCTGTCCTCACGCTTAACACAAATTTGTCACTCACTGTGCTGCTCTACAGCCTGTCCTCACGCTTAATGCAAACAATTTTAACGTGTTTGTTCCGGTGTTGCGTGAAATTAAGAACAGCTCAATATGGACGCTTCCTCGGGCTAATGGCCATCGGCCCCAGTAGACCTGCAGGGCTATACAGGCTCTTACGCCCGGGTAAGGCTGAACCACTTTAAAATTTAAGCTAACCGTCTATCCTCCACACCACATGGTAAACAACGGGACTATCCTCCACACCACATGGTAAACAACGGGACTATCCTCCACACCACATGGTAAACAACGGGACTATCCTCCACACCACATGGTAAACAACGGGACTATCCTCCACACCACATGGTAAACAACAGGACTATCCTCCACACCACATGGTAAACAAAGGGACTATCCTCCACACCACATAGTATACAAAGGGACTATCCTCCACACCACATGGTAAACAAAGGGACTATCCTCCACACCACATGGTAAACAAAGGGACTATCCTCCACACCACATGGTAAACAAAGGGACTATCCTCCACACCACATAGTATACAAAGGGACTATCCTCCACACCACATAGTAAACAAAGGGACTATCCTCCACACCACATGGTAAACAACAGGACTATCCTCCACACCACATGGTAAACAAAGGGACTATTCTCCACACCACATAGTATACAAAGGGACTATCCTCCACACCACATAGTAAACAACGGGACTATCCTCCACACCACATGGTAAACAAGACTTTATCGCCAATAAATAAAATACACCGAAATTTCCTCAAACACACTCAATTTTCTGTACATAATCTTCCTGGTAATTGTTCAAACGTTTCCTAATGAATCAACATCATACCATGAAAAGAAAAAGTTAAACAAAAATAGAAACAAATTAAAACTCACAATTTCAAATTAATGATAATCTTTAAATGTCACTAATTGTTATTTTATTAGCAGTTGGTCTCAGAATGGTAAATAATGTTCATGTTTCTTGATTCAACGTTTTGTTTGACAGTATAGTTGGCTGGAAAACTTTTTTTTTTAATGTGGCCATTAAAATATGTGCAAAATTTTTACGTTAAAATTTTTAACTCCAGATGTTATGGCGTTTTGACTAAACGAGACGATGACTGTCATAGAACTAAGAACTTGGCACATATGTAAATTTGGTGAGAATTAGTCGGAAACCTAATTTTTTATCAGGTCTCTAAAGTTGAAAATTCTGTTCATACAGAAAAATGAAGTTAAAGTTCTCGACAATGTATATAGTAATTCAAATTTATGACATATCTTTTACGTTTTAATAAAGATTGCTTGGCATCCGTACTCGAACATGTGTTAGTTGTAGGTCAGTATGTGTTGAAATAAAGTCAAGAAAAAGTAACCCCCCCCCCCCCGAAAAACTAAATATAGTGATACGTTAGGGTTAACTGTACAACAGACACTGGGCCCCTTAACCCCTTAACTGTCTAACAGTAAGTTAGACGTATATGACTGAGAGTGGTTGGATATAAATAGGAGCTGCCTTGTATGGGTCAATAGGCCTTCTGCAGTTACCTTCATTCTTATCTTCTTATAACGAAACATATATTACAGTAACTTTATTGCCATATATAAGTGATAAGACCCTCATATGGTCCTCATTCATCAACACAATCTAAATAGACAAAGAGCATAGTGTTTGAAATCAGTAAATAAATCGGCAAAAAAAAATAAAATAAAATACAAGTCACAACTTGGGCCACCTGTGGCTGATTAACATGCTGACGAATTTCGTTCCAGCTTCACATGCTTGGTGCCGGACATGTATTCTACACGATGTAGAAGTCACAACACAATCCGCATAGAAACAAAGGAAACAAAGAGGGGGGGGGAAGGTTGTCAGCTTTTTGTACAAAGGGACATAAGAAATATTGCCATTGGGCAATGTATTTATATGATATATAATAAAATAGAGCATAACAACACACTAACTCATTATTATGTGTGTGACATCTAGCCCTCCAGATGGCACCAGCTGCGTATCAACTTTTGTAGACTCTCCTTACTACTACTTGTCTTCTTTGTGCGTCGGACAGGTGCTTGCATCTCTTTATCCCTGACTGCCAGTAAATAGGTGGTTTTATCGTTATTATCAGTACCAGTTGCCGGCCGTCGCTGCTCGCATTTATTTTTTACAAATTCGTAAAAAATCCATTTCTTAACATATTGGGATGAAATTTTCACGACGCTGATCCCGAATAACTGGAGATTTGTTTAAAATTTTTCACTATTTTTCATATTTTGAAAAGTCTCCTCCAGTGACGGGTGCCCTTTAGTCAGCACGCGCTCTCATCCACCCTCTGGACATTACCAGTACTGAGCGCTCAAGATCGACACCGTAAGTGGTCATGAGTGACAACGGAGAGTGAGGTCTAGCTCTTCATGCCCAGCCTACTGGCCTTGTTGTACCTCCTGCGTTAAACTTCACTATTCTAACAATCACTATCTTTGTCGAACCGTTCTGGAGGATGCCACCTCCATTCAGGTTATGAATGGAGGTGGTTTCCACAACTTCCTCTCTTAGTGCATTCCACTTGTTGACCACCCGTACAGAGTACGAGTATTTCCTTATATTCCTTCGACTCATTTGCGATTCGAACTTCCACTTGTGTTCTCTTGTCCTATTTTCTCTCAACTTAAAGGATGTCCTTGTCCACCTTGTCTATTCCCCCTCAGTATCTCGTACGTTATCATCATATCTCCTATTTTTTGTGTCCTCCAAGGTTGTAAGATCCAGTTCTTTCAGCTTATCCTCATAACTTAACCCGCTAAGCTCTGGCACTAACCTAGTACAAACCTCTGCACTTCTTCGTGTCTACGGGCCAGAGTAGACGTCCTAACCATCAAAGCCTTCCAATAATGAGAGTTACAATTAGAAACGTTACTGGTAACAACTTGGACAAATCGTTACAATAATGGCTGGAATACACAGGTGTTCAGCCATCTGTCAACCACAATCATCCACCTTACCATGCAGCCATCCGCCCACCCAGTATTTACCAATGTTTTAAGTCTACGATCAAATTTTACTCGAAATTAAGTTTTTTGAACGCTGCCAATCAAGACCAACGACCCAAACCCGACTGTGTTTGTAAACAAAGTACTGTAGTGAGTACACTGGGGTTCAGCCTAGTGTTTGGGAGAGTACACTACAGCATCAGCGATTACCTGGTGTTGTAGAGAGCACACTACATTACCTGGTGTTGTAGAGAGCACACTACATTACCTGGTGTTGTAGAGAGCACACTACATTACCTGGTGTTGTAGAGAGCACACTACATTACCTGGTGTTGTAGAGAGCACACTACATTACCTGGTGTTGTAGAGAGCACACTACATTACCTGGTGTTGTAGAGAGCTCACTACATTACCTGGTGTTGTAGAGAGCACACTACATTACCTGGTGTTGTAGAGAGCACACTACATTACCTGGTGTTGTAGAGAGCTCACTACATTACCTGGTGTTGTAGAGAGCACACTACATTACCTGGTGTTGTAGAGAGCACACTACATTACCTGGTGTTGTAGAGAGCACACTACATTACCTGGTGTTGTAGAGAGCTCACTACATTACCTGGTGTTGTAGAGAGCACACTACATTACCTGGTGTTGTAGAGAGCACACTACATTACCTGGTGTTGTAGAGAGCACACTACATTACCTGGTGTTGTAGAGAGCACACTACATTACCTGGTGTTGTAGAGAGCACACTACATTACCTGGTGTTGTAGAGAGCACACTACATTACCTGGTGTTGTAGAGAGCACACTACATTACCTGGTGTTGTAGAGAGCACACTACATTACCTGGTGTTGTAGAGAGCACACTACATTACCTGGTGTTGTAGAGAGCACACTACATTACCTGGTGTTGTAGAGAGCACACTACATTACCTGGTGTTGTAGAGAGCACACTACATTACCTGGTGTTGTAGAGAGCACACTACATTACCTGGTGTTGTAGAGAGCACACTACATTACCTGGTGTTGTAGAGAGCACACTACATTACCTGGTGTTGTAGAGAGCACACTACATTACCTGGTGTTGTAGAGAGCACACTACATTACCTGGTGTTGTAGAGAGCTCACTACATTACCTGGTGTTGTAGAGAGCACACTACATTACCTGGTGTTGTAGAGAGCACACTACATTACCTGGTGTTGTAGAGAGCACACTACATTACCTGGTGTTGTAGAGAGCACACTACATTACCTGGTGTTGTAGAGAGCACACTACATTACCTGGTGTTGTAGAGAGCACACTACATTACCTGGTGTTGTAGAGAGCACACTACATTACCTGGTGTTGTAGAGAGCACACTACATTACCTGGTGTTGTAGAGAGCACACTACATTACCTGGTGTTGTAGAGAGCACACTACATTACCTGGTGTTGTAGAGAGCACACTACATTACCTGGTGTTGTAGAGAGCACACTACATTACCTGGTGTTGTAGAGAGCACACTACATTACCTGGTGTTGTAGAGAGCTCACTACATTACCTGGTGTTGTAGAGAGCACACTACATTACCTGGTGTTGTAGAGAACACACTACATTACCTGGTGTTGTAGAGAGCACACTACATTACCTGGTGTTGTAGAGAGCTCACTACATTACCTGGTGTTGTAGAGAGCTCACTACATTACCTGGTGTTGTAGAGAGCACACTACATTACCTGGTGTTGTAGAGAGCTCACTACATTACCTGGTGTTGTAGAGAGCACACTACATTACCTGGTGTTGTAGAGAGCTCACTACATTACCTGGTGTTGTAGAGAGCACACTACATTACCTGGTGTTGTAGAGAGCTCACTACATTACCTGGTGTTGTAGAGAGCACACTACATTACCTGGTGCTGTAGAGTACAGTGTGGATTTGCTGATACGAGGGGGGGGGGCATTCTTTGTTTGGGATCTTGAGGTTATCTTGAGATGATTCGGGGCTTTAGTGTCCCTGCGGCCCGGTCCTCGACCAGGCCTCCACCCCCAGGAAGCAGCCCGTGACAGCTGACTAACACCCAGGTACCTATTTTACTGCTAGGTAACAGGGGCATAAGGTGAAAGAAACTCTGCCCATTGTTTCTCGCCGGCGCCCGGGATCGAACCCAGGACCTCAAGTCCTGCGTGCTGTCCGCTCGGCCGACCGGCTCCCAAGGTCGTTGTTATTCCTCCTGTCATTTTTCTTGCAGTCGTGACAGCTACTTTATGGTGTTCTGTAAAGATCTTCTGACATGATTACTCCTAGGTCCTTTACACTGTTTTCTCGTTCTATATTGTGATTTGATTCCGTTTTATATATGGTTTCAGTTTTAAGATTTTACCAATTTCCATAGCGCAGGAGCCATAACTTATTTTCATTAAACATCATATTATTATCTGGGGCCATTGAAAGACCCGATTTTCATCCGATTGGAGGTTTGTCGTGTCCTCTATATTGTCTACTGGCATGAAAATCATCGATTTATCTGCAAATGATGATACAGTGCTGTAGTTTATATCCTTCTCTATGTCTGATAATAGGTACTCTACCTTGTGGGACTGAGCTTTTCACAGTAGATGATCCGGATTTTACTGTGATGCCTACTACACACTGCGTTCTGTTCCTTGTGAAGTTGAAGTTTCATCTCCCTATGTTGCTAGTAATTCCTTCTGCACGCATTTTGTGCGCAATGAGTGACATTTGTCGAAAGCTTTTGCTTAGTCTGTGTATATTACCTCAGCGTTTTGCTTGTCTTCCATGGGACCTAAGGCCATGCCATAGTGATCTAGCAACTGTGAGAGGCAGGAGCGGCCTGTTCTGAACCCGTGTTGTCCAGGGTTATGTAGATGTTGTGATTCAATGTGATTTGCAATTTGTAAATCTTTACTTCTTAGAATTGATTTGTAAATTTGAAAATCTTATTTCTTAGCACTCTCTTTATTTAAAGATGTGTATGATGTGAGAGGTTAGAGCTAGTGGTCTGGTCAAGGTAAATTTAATACCAGTGCATAGTGGCGACAATTGAGAAACTGAAGGTCGTGGTGGTTATGTTGGTAATGGTGGGGTGTGGTCGTTATGGTGGGGTGTGGTCGTTATGGTGGGGTGTGGTCGTTATGGTGGGGTGTGGTCGTTATGGTGGGGTGTGGTGGTTATGGTGGGGTGTGGTCGTTATGGTGGGGTGTGGTCGCTATGGTGGGGTGTGGTGGTTATGGTGGGGTGTGGTCGTTATGGTGGGGTGTGGTGGTTATGGTGGGGTGTGGTCGTTATGGTGGGGTGTGGTCGCTATGGTGGGGTGTGGTCATTATGGTGGGGTGTGGTCGTTATGGTGGGGTGTGGTCGTTATGGTGGGGTGTGGTCGCTATGGTGGGGTGTGGTCATTATGGTGGGGTGTGGTCATTATGGTGGGGTGTGGTCGTTATGGTGGGGTGTGGTCGCTATGGTGGGGTGTGGTCGTTATGGTGGGGTGTGGTCATTATGGTGGGGTGTGGTCGTTATGGTGGGGTGTGGTCGTTATGGTGGGGTCTGGTCGTTATGGTGGGGTGTGGTCGTTATGGAGGGGTGTGGTCGTTATGGTGGGGTCTGGTCGCTATGGTGGGGTGTGGTCATTATGGTGGGGTGTGGTCGTTATGGTGGGGTGTGGTCGCTATGGTGGGGTGTGGTCGTTATGGTGGGGTGTGGTCATTATGGTGGGGTGTGGTCGTTATGGTGGGGTGTGGTGGTTATGGTGGGGTTTGGTCGTTATGGTGGGGTTTGGTCGTTATGGTGGGGTTTGGTCGTTATGGTGGGGTCTGGTCGCTATGGTGGGGTCTGGTCGTTATGGTGGGGTTTGGTCGCTATGGTGGGGTGTGGTCGTTATGGTGGGGTGTGGTCGTTATGGTGGGGGTTGGTCGCTATGGTGGGGTCTGGTCGTTATGGTGGGGTCTGGTCGTTATGGTGGGTTTGGTCGCTATGGTGGGTCTGGTCGTTATGGTGGGGTTTGGTCGCTATGGTGGGGGGTCTGGTCGCTATGGGGGGTCTGGTCGCTATGGTGGGGTCTGGTCGCTATGGTGGGGTCTGGTCGCTATGGTGGGGTCTGGTCGCTATGGTGGGGTCTGGTCGCTATGGTGGGTCTGGTCGCTATGGTGGGGTCTGGTCGCTATGGTGGGGTCTGGTCGTTATGGTGGGGTCTGGTCGCTATGGTGGGGTCTGGTCGCTATGGTGGGTCTGGTCGCTATGGTGGGGTCTGGTCGCTATGGTGGGTCTGGTCGCTATGGTGGGGTCTGGTCGCTATGGTGGGTCTGGTCGTTATGGGTTGTAATTATGAGTAGTGGAAGTAGTGTCGGGTTTGGGTTGTAGTGGCAGTGGTGGTGGTAGTGGTGGGTGGTTTAGGTAGTGGTGGTTGTAGTGGCAGTGGTGGTGGCAGTGGTGGGTGGTTTAGGAAGTGGTGGTTGTAGTGGCAGTGGTGGTGGCAGTGGTGGGTGGTTTAGGTAGTGGTGGTTGTAGTGGCAGTGGTGGTGGCAGTGGTGGGTGGTTTAGGAAGTGGTACGAAGCAAAGGCTCCCCTTTAATGGTGTAAATATTATATTTAAAATGTTGTAGCACGCTAAATAATCTCGCGAATCCTTAAATTACATTTACCTGTTCAGAACAGCAATAATATGTAGATATAATAATATTCTCATATAATATAATTTTATTTCAGAGTATTTTGTTACAGAACTCAGCGTTGGGAATACAATAATACTTTTGAGAGGTTGAACGCTAATCTAGGAACTTCTTGCATGCTCGGGTCTGATCGCATCCAACCTCAGGATTCACTTATGAACCCATCCCTGCCCTTGTGCGGCAGTACACAATAGAAAGTTGTTTTCACATATTCATGCATTAAAACATTGATTGTAACCATGATATATATATATATATATATATATATATATATATATATATATATATATATGTGCCAGTTTAGACCTATTGTCTTGTGTATGACCTCTGTCCTGCATGACAGTGAATACCAGCATTATCCTCACTTTAATGACTTAATTGAAATCCTCAGATTAGACAAAATTGTAATTAATTTTGTCAATAAAGATGTTAATAATAATAATAAGGAGTCCTGAGACTGTTTTACGTTTCTTGACTAAATTTTTTGAACGCCTGTTTTGAATGCTTCGAAATCATCTTTGATTTCCTTAGCCCGTCCTACGGAACAATGGTCATTTAACAATGGTCAAATTGGTCGTTAAATCGGCCTCCAAATACCCCTGTTTATGAATTTAAGAACACTTTACACACGACTCACAACTAACAACGTTACAAAATTCCTCTCGGGTGCTTCGCTGACGTCGTCTGCTTGAATCGCCCCTCCGTAAATGCTTCACACAAGTACTACAAATACAAATAATCGCCAAGAGAACCTAAATACCTAACCTAACCAGTGCCTAAATATGCACAGTATGCTAATATATAAATATTAATATATGTTTGAGAAAATTCCTATTTTGAATGAACAACATGTTAAAATTGATGAATGCGTCTTTGGGGTCGACCGCTGGATGGAATGGGGTTATTCTGAGGACGAGTTGAATCACAACGTTGTAAATGCGTCACTCAGGCATTTACTCACACGTACTTCAAATATACAAATAATCGCCAACAGGCCCTAAGCTCCTTACCTTCCTTACGCCTAAATATGCCTACAACATTAAATATATCAACTTATATATTAAATATATAATATATTTAACAAAATATAACAAAATATATTAATTCATATATGAGAACAACCCCCATTTTTAAATACACAATACGTTAAAAGGGATAAGTATGTATTTTAACGAGCTTGACTATAGGATAGGCTGTCGAATTGCATCTAAATTAGTGACCCAGGTACTGCGAATACAAATAATCCAACCTGTCCTCTTACAAAGAACGTCGCATTTCGCTAGTATGCGTTATATAAGGCCAAAAACTGTCGTAGTAGAAAATGGAAGCGGCTGGCGAAAGTGACGTCCCGTTTTCTGTTTTGGGTCCTCTGGTAGGTTAGGAGAGGGCACTTTAAATTGACAGTTTTCTTGACGTTGGGAAACCTTAGGAGGCCGGGCTGGATAATTATCACCAGAACCTAAATACCTAACCTACCAGTATTTATACATACATATTTTAATATTAATATCGATTTATATACGAGAAAACAAATCCTATTTCTGGATACAGTTTGATATGAACGAGTCTTTGGTCTATTGATATGAACGAGCCTTTGGTCTATTGATATGAGCGAGTCTTTGGTCTATTGATATGAACGAGTCTTTGGTCTATTGATATGAACGAGTCTTTGGTCTATTGATATGAACGAGTCTTTGGTCTATTGATATGAACGAGTCTTTGGTCTATTGATATGAACGAGTCTTTGGTCTATTGATATGAACGAGTCTTTGGTCTATTGATATGAACGAGTCTTTGGTCTATTGATATGAACGAGTCTTTAGTGTGGAGCGCAATTTGGACGAGCACTGCCCGTGGAAGACCTGGCTGGCCCTCATATCTTTTCCGTCATTAGTGATGCTTGTACTTGAGCAATAACCCGTCATCCTCCTCCTCTCAACACACGGTACATTACGAGACTGTTGCGCCAGTCTTTACCGCATGTGTTAATTTAGGCTGCAGCCAACAAGACTCTAGTTACATTTTAAGTGAATAGAGCCAAGCATAATTTATGCAATCATCAACTCAACGCAACCTTCAATTTCTCCGCAAATTGCTAGAGGCCCAGCGGCTCATCAACTTCAAAAGCAATCTTAATCACAGGATTATTGTACGAATGCTTCTTATTACTTATAACAAACTGGCTTCATTTATGTAGTAAATGTAAGCTGTTCCCGTTTATCCTCTACTTCCTGTTATATTCCTGTTATCACCTCGCTGCCTCTTCCCATCTTCTCTACCAACATTATCATACCTTTCACATCCACACATTCTCTGATATCTACATTGATAGTTTGCTGTCCATGCCTTTATTTACGTTAATCACTCAATACTAACGTCTATGTCAACGTGGTCTTCGTCCTCGGCTCACAACCAAGGGTCCCGGGTTCAATCCCCGGCAGGACGAAAACGGTTGGGTTTATTTCCTTTCACCTAATGCCTCTGTTTACCTAACAGCGAAATAGGTACCTGGGAGTTAGACATTTGTTGTGGGCATCATCTTGGGGAGGGGGGGGGTCAGCAGTTGACCTAGGGGAGGGGGGGACCTAGATAAGTCTAACTGCAGGCTTCCTGTCCCCGACAACGAGCATTATTCCGCGTTCGTTTACCCTTTGGTCTTCCCCTTTCCTACTCTCACTCGAACATCCCATCATTACACAAACTTTCCAAACTATAACAACTTTCTCTCACTAATGTCTGCCCCTCCTCGCTTAATGGAAGCTATCCTCTCCTCCTCCCCCTTTACTCTAGCACTGCTTCCCTCTGCTTCCTCCCATTCCTCTCTTTATTGGGCAAGAAATTCCAATCTCTCAAGGCCAATGTCTTGCTCTTTCCTCCACTGGTAATTCCTCGCTTTACCATCCTCTATTTGCTCTATATTATTCACTCTTATTCCTCCTTAAACATGTTCTACTTTCCCTTTGATTTAAGGATTTGGTAATTTTGAAAAGACATTGTTAAGCAGTATGATTATACATTAATTATTTCGAAAGTGTATGTGGACGGAGCGAAGGAACGGTGCCTATAGGGGGATCGAACGCTGACTTGCAAGAAGCGAGGCCGTCATATTCATGTGCAGGAATATGACAATGATGGTCACTACCACCACGACCAAAGCCATCCGCATAATGTGACCGCGTGAACGTTGTCTGAGAGTCCTGCCTTCCACGGTTGTGACAGTTGTCAGCTAACAGTTCTGGCAGTCACGGGCCAGGTGGTCTTATGGCAGTCACGAGCCAGGTGGTCTTCTGGCAGTCACGGGCCAGGTGGTCTTCTGGCAGTCACGAGCCAGGTGGTCTTCTGGCAGTCACGGGCCAGGTGGTCTTCTGGCAGTCACGGGCCAGGTGGTCTTCTGGCAGTCACGGGCCAGGTGGTCTTCTGGCAGTCACGGGCCAGGTGGTCTTCTGGCAGTCACGGGCCAGGTGGTCTTCTGGCAGTCACGGGCCAGGTGGTCTTATGGCAGTCACGGGCCAGGTGGTCTTCTGGCAGTCACGGGCCAGGTGGTCTTCTGGCAGTCACGGGCCAGGTGGTCTTCTGGCAGTCACGGGCCAGGTGGTCTTATGGCAGTCACGGGCCAGGTGGTCTTCTGGCAGTCACGGGCCAGGTGGTCTTCTGGCAGTCACGGGCCAGGTGGTCTTCTGGCAGTCACGGGCCAGGTGGTCTTCTGGCAGTCACGAACCAGGGGGTCTTCTGGCAGTCACTGACCAGGTGGTCTTTGTGCAGGTCGGGGTTCAATTCTCGACCGTCTGAGTGGTTGGGTACCATTCCCTCCCCCCGTCCCATCCCCAAACCCTTATCCGGATCCCTTCCTCGTAATGGCTTGGCGCTTTCTCCTGAGAGTTCCCTTCCCTACCGCAACTCTTCCAAGGTCTTCGACGTTTTCCTTGCGCTCTGTGGAATAGCTGAGTTATACCTTGTATATTATTTCCAGTTGGGAGAGTGCAGGAACTGTAACTTGTCTTCAGTGACCATCACGCTGCTCTCTGACCCATGTTAAGACTTGGCTTATACCAGTCTGCAGGTCTGCTGTCTCCCTTATGGAACACAGGCTAGCGAGAACCTGAGCAAGTGTACAGTTCCTGATATAGAACCTGAGTATAGAACAAATATAGAACCTAAGCAAGTATGGATGTATTCAAGAGACAGTTAGACAAGTTCTTGCAAGAAATGCCGGACCAACCAGGCTCTAGTGGGTATGTGGGCCTGCGGGCCGCTCCAAGCAACAGCCTGGTGGACCAAGTTGTCACAGTCGAAACTGGCCTCGCGCCGGGCTCGGGGAGTAGAACTCCCGAAACCCTCTTCAGGTATGCTCCAGGTCTCCCAGGGTACTGAACATTTCACGACACTAGCTCATGATATTAATTTATTTACTGAGAAAATCTGTAGGAGCCGTGATGAGGGTTCGAACCTATGCGGTGGGTGTTCCCACGCACACGCGTTAGCCACTAGAAAACGACAATATCGTTGTCTAGTCGCTCAGAATTCCGAATTTCAAAATTTATGGGGGTCGCAATGGGAGCCAATCCTCCTCAAAGTGGAACATAAAGGCCGACCCCCAACCCACCTATTACAGCCCCATTCCACCCACCAGTTACCCTACAGAGTTGGGTGAGGCCAGCCTCAAGTGTCTGACCCGCAACCTTCAATAAACAAAACAGAAAGCTTCTTTTACAGATTATACTCCATGGTTCAGTTAAATAGGGATTTTAATACGCATTTCCCTACTAGTCCAGTTCATCCTTCACGCACATTATGTCTTGTTACACCACAGTCACATTTTGCTTTGTATCTTACACTGAAGACCATGTATTCTGGCTTGTAAATTTTCTATTGGTTTTGTGTCGTGTGTCTACTGGGGTTTGTGTCGTGTCTCTACTGGGGTTTGTGTCGTGTCTCTACTGGGGTTTGTGTCGTGTCTCTACTGGGGTTTGTGTCGTGTCACTACTGGGGTTTGTGTCGTGTCACTACTGGGGTTTGTGTCGTGTCTATACTGGGGTTTGTGTCGTGTCACTACTGGGGTTTGTGTCGTGTCTCTACTGGGGTTTGTGTCGTGTCTCTACTGGGGTTTGTGTCGTGTCTATACTGGGGTTTGTGTCGTGTCACTACTGGTGTTTGTGTCGTGTCTCTACTGGGGTTTGTGTCGTGTCTGTACTGGGGTTTGTGTCGTGTCTGTACTGGGGTTTGTGTCGTGTCTCTACTGGGGTTTGTGTCGTGTCTATACAGGGGTTTGTGTCGTGTCTATACTGGGTTTGAGTCGTGTCTATACAGGGGTTTGTGTCGTGTCACTACTGGGGTTTGTGTCGTGTCTATACTGGGGTTTGTGTCGTGTCACTACTGGGGTTTGTGTCGTGTCTCTACTGGGTTTGTGTCGTGTCTATACTGGGGTTTGTGTCGTGTCACTACTGGTGTTTGTGTCGTGTCTCTACTGGGGTTTGTGTCGTGTCTATACTGGGGTTTGTGTCGTGTCTGTACTGGGGTTTGTGTCGTGTCTCTACTGGGGTTTGTGTCGTGTCTCTACTGGGGTTTGTGTCGTGTCTATACAGGGGTTTGTGTCGTGTCTATACTGGGGTTTGAGTCGTGTCTATACAGGGGTTTGTGTCGTGTCACTACTGGGGTTTGTGTCGTGTCTATACTGGGTTTGTGTCGTGTCTATACAGGGGTTTGTGTCGTGTCACTACTGGGGTTTGTGTCGTGTCTATACTGGGGTTTGTGTCGTGTGTCTACTGGGGTTTGTGTCGTGTCACTACTGGGGTTTGTGTCGTGTCTATACTGGGTTTGTGTCGTGTCTATACTGGGTTTGTGTCGTGTCACTACTGGGTTTGTGTCGTGTCTCTACTGGGGTTTGTGTCGTGTCTATACTGGGGTTTGTGTCGTGTCACTACTGGTGTTTGTGTCGTGTCTCTACTGGGGTTTGTGTCGTGTCTATACTGGGGTTTGTGTCGTGTCACTACTGGGGTTTGTGTCGTGTCTATACTGGGGTTTGTGTCGTGTCTATACTGGGTTTGTGTCGTGTCACTACTGGTGTTTGTGTCGTGTCACTACTGGGGTTTGTGTCGTGTCTCTACTGGGTTTGTGTCGTGTCTCTACTGGGGTTTGTGTCGTGTCTCTACTGGGGTTTGTGTCGTGTCACTACTGGGGTTTGTGTCGTGTCACTACTGGGGTTTGTGTCGTGTCACTACTGGGGTTTGTGTCGTGTCACTACTGGGGTTTGTGTCGTGTCACTACTGGGGTTTGTGTCGTGTCACTACTGGGTTTGTGTCGTGTCCTATACTGGGGTTTGTGTCGTGTCTCTACTGGGGTTTGTGTCGTGTCACTACTGGGGTTGTGTCGTGTCACTACTGGGGTTTGTGTCGTGTCACTACTGGGGTTTGTGTCGTGTCTCTACTGGGTTTGTGTCGTGTCTCTACTGGGGTTGTGTCGTGTCACTACTGGGGTTTGTGTCGTGTCCTACTGGGTTTGTGTCGTGTCTATACTGGGGTTTGTGTCGTGTCACTACTGGGTTTGTGTCGTGTCACTACTGGGGTTTGTGTCGTGTCACTACTGGGGTTTGTGTCGTGTCACTACTGGTGTTGTGTCGTGTCACTACTGGGTTTGTGTCGTGTCACTACTGGGGTTTGTGTCTGTCACTACTGGGGTTTGTGTCGTGTCACTACTGGGTTTGTGTCGTGTCACTACTGGTGTTTGTGTCGTGTCACTACTGGGGTTTGTGTCGTGTCACTACTGGGGTTTGTGTCGTGTCACTACTGGTGTTTGTGTCGTGTCACTACTGGGTTTTGTGTCGTGTCACTACTGGGTTTGTGTCGTGTCACTACTGGTGTTTGTGTCGTGTCACTACTGGGGTTTGTGTCGTGTCACTACTGGGGTTTGTGTCGTGTCTATACTGGGGCGGTATGGTTTGTGTCGTGTCTCTACTGGGGTTTGTGTCGTGTCTCTACTGATTTTGCTGTTCACTGGGGTTTGTGTCGTGTCACTACTGGTGTTTGTGTCGTGTCACTACTGGGTTTGCGTCACTGGGTTTGTGTCGTGTCACTACTGGTGTTGTGTCGTGTCACTACTGGTGTTTGTGTCGTGTCACTACTGGGGTTTGTGTTAAGGTTCCAACTGTTGTTTAATAATAACTCTTCTCTCCTCTATCCCCAGAGAGTCCCTTGGTTCTTCTTCAGTTATCTCAGCTTTATCTTCCCTTCCCTCTCTCCCTCGTTCGTTATGTTCCTCTCTCCGTCGTCTTTGTCTCGTGCTCACCTCTTATCCACTTCCTTCATTCTCTCCACCTTCCC
>WNGS01163519.1:4035652-4052321 GCA_020271785.1 Procambarus virginalis | reverse complement strand
TCAGGTAACCATACAAGTGGCAGGTAACCATACAAGTGGCAGGTAACCATACAAGTGGCAGGTAACCATACAAGTGTCAGGTACCCATACAAGTGGCAGGTATAACCATACAATGGCCACTTGTATGGTTACCTGCCACTTGTATGGTTACCTGCCACTTGTATGGTTACCTGACACTTGTATGGTTACCTGCCACTTGTATGGTTACCTGCCACTTGTATGGTTACCTGCCACTTGTATGGTTACCTGACACTTGTATGGTTACCTGCCACTTGTATGGTTACCTGCCACTTGTATGGTTACCTGCCACTTGTATGGTTACCTGCCACTTGTATGGATACCTGACACTTGTATGGTTACCTGCCACTTGTATGGTTACCTGCCACTTGTATGGTTACCTGACACTTGTATGGTTACCTGCCACTTGTATGGATACCTGCCACTTGTATGGTTACCTGCCACTTGTATGGTTACCTGCCACTTGTATGGTACCTGCCACTTGTATGGTTACCTGCCACTTGTATGGTTACCTGCCACTTGTAAGGTTACCTGCCACTTGTATGGTTACCACACACTTGTATGGTTACCACACACTTGTATGGTTACCACACACTTGTATGGTTACTAGACTACAAGTTTATTGAAGTGCTAACTAACATTAATAACGGTAGTGGGTCCAAGAGAATCGACAAGGAAGAAGGGTTATTCAGTCAATTAAATTTCAACAATAAAAGGAACGACTGGGAAAAAAAATAGACCTTCCTACCTTGTGTTGCTTCCGGGGATCAATGGCCCCTCGGCCCGGTCTCCGACCAGGCCTCAAGATTGGTCTGCTTGATGGGGTTCTGGGAGTTCTTCTACTCCCCAAGCCGGCCCGAGGCCAGGTTTGACTTGGGAGAGTTTGGTCCACCAGGCTGTTGCTTGGAGCGGCCCGCAGGTCTACATACCCACCACAGCCCGGTTGGTCCGGCACTCCTCGAAGAAAATTATCTAGTTTTCTCTTGAAGATGTCCACGGTTGTTCCGTCAATATTTCTTATACTCGCTATGAGGATGTTGAACAACCGTGGACCTCTGATGTTTATACAGAGGGTCACTTCCACCTATGGGAGGTTGACCCGGCCACCTCATTTGGTCAACCAGACTACCCGATCTGGTCAACCATAGTATTGGACGCGGCTGCTCTCAGCCTGACGTATGAGTCACAACCTGGTTGACCAGGTATCCTTTGGAGGTGTTTATCCAGTTTTCTCTTGAACACTGTGAGGGGTCGGCCAGTTATGCCTCTTATGTGTAGTGGAAGCGTGTTGAACAGTCTCGGGCCTCTAATGTTGATGAGTTCTCTCTCAGAGTACCTGTTACACCTCTGCTCTTCAACAGGGATATTCTGCACATTCTGTCATGCCTTCTGGTCTCATGTGGTGTTATTTCAGTGTTCAGATTTGGAACCTGTCCCTCTAATATCTTCACATGTTTATTATGTATCTCTCCCTCCTGTGCTCTAGAAAATACAGATTTAGAACTTTTAATCTGTCCCAATAATTAAGAAGATTTATAGCGTGGATTCTAGCGGTAAAGGAAACCTTTCGTTTATTTTTTTATAAACCTTGCAAACATTCATTGGAAGACAGTCTTAAGCCATAACAGCACACCCTGGGTCAGGGTGGAGAGGAGGGAGAACTACCAAAACCCACCAGACGTGACACAATATGGAAAATCATTCATATTTGCAAGCAGACAAGGCCTGAAGTCAAAATCAAGAAAAAGTTAAGTTCATAAATGGCCTCCTATTAGAGACAAACTCAATATTTGGGGCATTCACGGAAACTCATACGAAAGTTTACATGGATAGTGAAATCTGGATTCCAAATTATAATATATATAGATGTTATAGAGGAACTAGGTCAATGGAGGAGTAGGTCTTATATTTAAGAGGACCTGGTATGCACAGAGCTACTAAACTCCACTATTGAGATAGTAGAGGTACTTGGAATTAAGGTAGAAAAAATAAACCTAATTATTATTCTAATACATAAACCGCCAGATACAACGTTTGAGGAATTCACAGAGCAGATGCACAAAATGGAGAACATCCTTGATAATCTAGCGAACCCAGCTCCAGATATTATCTTGGAGACTTCAATTTACCGAGTCAAAGATGGAGAATGGCAAACACAAATATCATAGCAGGGAATGACCCGGGAAATAACCAACCACAGTTGGTTATTTCACAGGTCCACAGAAGTTCACGGGTCAGAGAACTTTTGAGATTCTGTGACAAATTTTTGCTCAATCAGCAGATTACAGGACAAGATAGGAACGAAAACACACTAGACTTGTTATTCACAATCAGTTATGAATTAATCAGCGACATTACAATCTCAGATATTACAAAATCACACCATAATCTCATTGAAGTGCAAACTAGCATTAATAACGGTAGTAGGTCCAAGAGAACCAACAAGCGAGAAGAGGTATTCAATCAATTCAATTTCAGCAATAAGAGGATCGACTGGGAAAAATATAGACCTTGCAAACATTCAATGGAAGACAGTGATAAACGACCAAACTCTCACTCAGGGAATAGCTCAACTGACAGCTGAAGCATACAAGGTCTTCTTGAAGCACGTGCCTGTGAGGAGGGACAGAAAGAGGCCCACTCTAGAAAGAGAACGCAGACGACTGCATCTTGAGGTTATCTTGAGATGATTTCGGGGCTTTAGTGTCCCCGCAGCCCGGTCCTCGACCAGGCCTCCATCCCCAGGAAGCAGCCCGTGTGGGAGAAGGAAAAAAATAACGGAAATACTTAAGCAGACACGACTATCACAAGAAATGAAAATAAACCTAAAAAGGAAGTTCGTAGAAACATAGCAGACGCTGAAATGTCATACGAGTCTGAGGAAATGGAATTGGAACTGAAAGCTAAATAAGAGGTAAAGAAAAATCCAAAATAGTTTTTCACATATGCAAAATCAAAATCCTCCACCAGTATTGGACCTTTACTTACAACTGAAGGTACGTACACAGAGGACACCAAAGAAATTGGTGAAATTCTAAGAAGCCAGTATGAGGCTGTGTTTAGCACAACAATAAACATGAAAGTTGATGACCCAGACAGCTTCTTTATGAATGACATTCAAGCTGCAGATAGTATAACGGATATTAACACGAACTCAGAAGACTTTTAAAGAGAAATTAACAACATGCCCATGCACTCAGCCCATGGTCCTGACTCATGGAATTCAATATTCATAAAGAAATGTAAAGTACCAGTAGCGCGAGCACTCAGCGTAATATGGAGAAAGAAAGAAGGAAACACACAATAAAAGTGTTTGAAAGAATGATTAGGAAACAAATTTTCAATTTTATGAAAAATAATGAACTTCACAACCCAGGACATGTGGATTTAGAGCAGGAAGATCCTGTCACAGTTACTCAACCACTATGAGAAAATCATAGAAGCCTTTGACGAACAACAAAATGCAGATGTCGTATACACAGACTTTGAATAGGCATATGACAAATGTGACCATGGAGTGATAGCCCATAAAATGAGATCAATAGGAACTACGGGTAAAGTGGGGCGTTGGATTTTACATTTTCTGTCAAACAGAATGCAGAGAGTGAGGGTCAATCAAATAAGATCAAGCCCAAATGCTGTGCAAAGCGCTGTACCTCAGGGAACAGTCCTTGCACCGCTGATATTTTTCATTCTTATCTCGGATTTAGACGAAAATACTTTTCACAGCTTTGTGTCATCCTTTGCAGATGATACAAAAATCAGCATGAAAATTTCCTCTGTAGAAGACACAGAAAAGCTACAGGCAGATATTAATAAAGTCTCTGATTGGGCTACTGAAAATAACATGATGTTTAAGGGTGACAAGTACCAAGTACTTATGTAAAGTGGAAACGAGGAACTTAAACGAAACACAAGGTACAGGACACCATCAGACCTACTCATATAAGGAAAGCAACATGAAAAAGATCTGGGAATTATAATGTCTGACGGCCTGACATTTAGTGAACATAACCGAGCAAATATATCGGTGTCTACGAAAATATGATGGATTATGAGAACATTTAAATCCAGCGACCCCACTAATGCTAACTCTATTTAAATACCTGGCGTTGTCTCGTCTTGAGTATTGCTCGGTACTCACTTTCCCTTTCAGAGTGGAAGATATCTCTGAATTAGAGGGAATACAGAGAACATATACGGCACGCATAGAAACTATAAATCATCTAAATTATTGGAACCATCTCAAAGCTCTTAAAATTTAATCTCTTGAAAAGAGACGAAATAGGCATCAAATAATATATACATGGATGATGCTTGAAGGTCAGGTCCCAAATTAGCACAGTAGAATAACAACATACTGGAGCGAAAGATACGGAAGGAAATGCAGAATAGAACCAGTGAAGAGTAGAGATGTCATAGGCACAATTAGAGAGCACTGCCTCAACTTCAGGGTCCACGGTTGTTTAATAACACCCTCCAGCAAGCGTTATAAATAATGCTGACCAAAGGTGGATGCATTCAGGAGGCACTTAAATACGGTGTGCAAGAAGTGCCGGACCAACCAGACTGTAGTGGATATGTGGGCCTGCGGGCAGCCATAAGCAACAGCCTGTTGAACTAAGTTATCACAAGTGGAGCCTGGCTTCAGGCCGAGCTCGAGAAGTATAAGAACTCCCAGAACTCTCTCCAGGTATGTTTTGACACTGTTCACAAAAGGTAAACGTCCACTACGGGCTCACCATAGCCCGTGCTACTTGGAACTTTTCGTTCCAGGTAGCGAATCTTAACAACAACAACATCACAAAAGGTACAAGAGAGGTCGGTTTATGCCGCAGGTAAGCGTGTAGATGTTGTATGCAACTTGGATGGTTGTGGGCCTCTACAGGTCAAGTGGGTCACAGCATCACGGGTTGTGAAGTGTTGGCTACAGTAAGAGCGGGAAGATTATATCATAGAGAGGGGAGCCTAGCGCAGATGAAGCGAGTCCTCAAGTATTTACGTCTCTGGTGATGGCAATTCTACAACTTTCAACAATTATGGCGGCTTTGTTTACATTTTATTAAACATTTTACGAGCTTTGGAACTAAACGATTCGTTAGTACTGTTATAAACTACGTCGTAGCTTTACCGAGCTTACAAACCAATAGACGTATACCAAATGCCAAGATTGTAAAATAATGTACAGGTTTGGTAAGTGGAGGTGTAGAAGCTGGATGACTCGTGGCTTTGGTCGTCAAGGCTTCACCGGCGGCCGAAACACTTGTCAATCGACACATGGTTTTGTAGTTTGGTGTAAAGTATCACACTACGACTGACGTAGTGACATCCGTGTCAGTGCGCACACAAACACTTGTGATGTACACTACAACAGTGAGTGCCGCAAAGAGGCTCGGCGACGTAATAATCCCTCATTAGTACTTTGACTTTAGCATGGGTGACCAACGGACAAGCAGCCCTGGTGCGTGCACGCACGCACGCACGCACGCACGCACGCGCGCACACACACACACACACACACACACCACACACACACACACACACACACACACACACACACACACACACACACACACGGCCAGGTAGTCTGGTGGATAGCGAGCAGGATTCGTAATTCTGTGGCGCGGGTTCGATTCCCGCACCCGGCAGAAACAAATGGGCAAAGTTTCTTTCACCCTGAATGCCCCTGTTACCTAGCAGTAAATAGGTACCTGGGAGTTAGTCAGCTGTCACGGGCTGCTTCCTGGTGTGTGTGTGGTGTGTGTGTGTGTGAAAAAAAAAGTAGTTAGTGTAGTTAGTAAACAGTTGATTGACAGTTGAGAGGCGGCCGAAAGAGCAAAGCTCAACCCCGTAAATACAACTAAGTGAATACAACTAAGTGAATACACACACACACACACACTGAAGGGCAAGAGCTACGAGGAGAGGTTAGAGGCATTAAATATGCCAAAACTAGAGGACAGAAGAAAAGAGGTGATATGATCACTACATACAAAATAGTAACAGGAATTGATAAAATCGATAGGAAGATTTCCTGAGACCTGTAACTTGAAGAACAAGAGGTCATAGATATAAACTAGCTAAACACAGATGCCAAAGTAATATAAGAAAATTCACTTTCGCAAACAGAGTAATAGACGGTAGGAACAAGTTAGGTGAGAAGGTGGTGGAGGCCAAGACCGTCAGTAGTTTCAAAGCGTTATATGACAAAGAGTGCTGGGAAGACGGGACACCACGAGCGTAGCTCTCATCCTGTAACTACACTTAGGTAATTACACTTAGGTAATTACACACACACACACACACACACACACCACACACACACACACACACACACACACACACACACTGGATGACAGAGCAAGAAATAATAAATAGTAGTAGAAACTGTTGATTGACAGTTGAGAGGCGGGCCGAAAGAGCAGAGCCCAACCCCCGCAAGCACAACTAGGTGAATACACACACACACACACACACACACCACACACACACACACACACACACACACACACACACACACACACACACTGGAAGACAGAAGAGTTAGGGGGGACATGATCACCACATTTAAGATTCTGAAGGGAATTGATAGGGTAGATAAAGACAGGCTATTTAACACAAGGGGCACACGCACAAGGGGACACAGGTGGAAACTGAGTGCCCAAATGAGCCACAGAGATATTAGAAAGAACTTTTTCAGTGTCAGAGTGGTTGCCAAATGGAATGCATTAGGAAGCGATGTGGTGGAGGCTGACTCCATACACAGTTTCAAGTGTAGATATGATAGAGCCCAATAGGCTCAGGAAACTGTACACCTGTTGATTGACAGTTGAGAGGCGGGACCAAAGAGCCAAAGCTCAACCCCCGCAAGCACAATTAGGTGAGTACACACACACAACACACAACACACAGCACACAACACACTCTCACAACACACTCACACACTCACACACTCAC
Source organism: Procambarus virginalis (assembly GCA_020271785.1). NCBI lineage: Eukaryota > Metazoa > Arthropoda > Malacostraca > Decapoda > Cambaridae > Procambarus > Procambarus virginalis. Next base: position 4,045,346 of record WNGS01163519.1, on the reverse strand, counting down.
ACACTCTCACACACACAATCAGCTCCTCTCCCCACTTCCTCGCCCCAATTTGTTTTTATAATATTTTTATTGCTTTAAAATCTCTCCTGATTGTTCGGGGTTTAGACAGTTGGTAGTATTATTTGACAGCTTCCGTCATTGGGTGACAGGTGACGGAATTACACGAGAGTTCACATCATTACATCACTGTTCACCTCAGTGTTTCCAATGTCAATATTGCACTTACAACCGTATTGCAAATAATGATATTTTGCCGTTAGTCACACTGGCCAATAACAGTCTCCTCCAGCAGCTGTGTTGTGTGTGTGTGATGGTGGGAGTTATTACAGCCTAAATGTCGCAGGAAAATTGTTTAGTGACTTCTCACATATGCCTTTGTATCGATATAGATATATTTATATAAATATAAATACAAAATACATATAATTAGTATAATTACAAGAATTTGAACAAAAACACTTGTGGAGGACGATTTTTCAATATTTTCATTTAAATTGTTTGTGAACCTACTGTACTATATATATGCATTTTAATTAACAAACCGAAAAATATCACTCTTCAGATTAAAAACTAATTTGATTAGTTTTAATTACATATATTTACTGTTGTAGCTAACAGTTTAATTGAATGTTAATGAGTTATTGTTTATTGCTTCCCACTTAACATAAACGGTACAAAGTTGTCCTAAAATGTTGTATTGTGGGTTATGGACCTCTTGCTGGTGACGTCACGCTACCACGTGTTGTACATATATGATGTGGAGTCAGGTGTATAGTGTTCGTAATATATGATGCGGTGGTGGAGTCAGGTGCATAGTGTTCGTAATATATGATGCGGTGGTGGAGTCAGGTGTATAGTGTTCGTAATATATGATGCGGTGGTAGAGTCAGGTGTATAGTGTTCGTAATATATGATGCGGTGGTGGAGTCAGGTGTATAGTGTTCGTCTTATATGATGCGGTGGAGTCAGGTGTATAGTGTTCGTCTTATATGATGCGGTGGTGGAGTCAGGTGTATAGTGTTCGTCTTAAATGGTGCGGTGGTGGAGTCAGGTGTATAGTGTTCGTCTTAAATGATGTGGTGGTGGAGTCAGGTGTATAGTGTTCGTCTTAAATGATGTGGCGGTGGATCAGGTGTATAGTGTTCGTCTTAAATGATGTGGTGGTGGAGTCAGGTGTATAGTGTTCGTCTTATATGATGCGGTGGAGTCAGGTGTATAGTGTTCGTCTTATATGATGCGGGGGTGGAGTCAGGTGTATAGTGTTCTTCTTAAATGATGTGGTTGTGGAGTCAGGTGTATAGTGTTCGTCTTATATGATGCGGTGGAGTCAGGTGTATAGTGTTCGTCTTAAATGGTGCGGTGGTGGAGTCAGGTGTATAGTGTTCGTCTTAAATGATGTGGTGGTGGAGTCAGGTGTATAGTGTTCGTCTTATATGATGCGGTGGAGTCAGGTGTATAGTGTTCGTCTTAAATGGTGCGGTGGTGGAGTCAGGTGTATAGTGTTCGTCTTAAATGATGTGGTGGTGGAGTCAGGTGTATAGTGTTCGTCTTATATGATGCGGTGGAGTCAGGTGTATAGTGTTCGTCTTAAATGGTGCGGTGGTGGAGTCAGGTGTATAGTGTTCGTCTTAAATGATGCGGTGGTGGAGTCAGGTGTATAGTGTTCGTCTTAAATGATGTGGTGGTGGAGTCAGGTGTATAGTGTTCGTCTTATATGATGCGGTGGAGTCAGGTGTATAGTGTTCGTCTTAAATGATGTGGTGGTGGAGTCAGGTGTATAGTGTTCGTCTTAAATGGTGCGGTGGTGGAGTCAGGTGTATAGTGTTCGTCTTAAATGATGTGGTGGTGGAGTCAGGTGTATAGTGTTCGTCTTATATGATGCGGTGGAGTCAGGTGTTCGTCTTAAATGGTGCGGCGGTGGAGTCAGGTGTATAGTGTTCGTCTTAAATGATGCGGTGGTGGAGTCAGGTGTATAGTGTTCGTCTTAAATGATGTGGTGGTGGAGTCAGGTGTATAGTGTTCGTCTTAAATGGTGCGGTGGTGGAGTCAGGTGTATAGTGTTCGTCTTAAATGGTGCGGTGGTGGAGTCAGGTGTATAGTGTTCGTCTTAAATGGTGCGGTGGTGGAGTCAGGTGTATAGTGTTCGTCTTATATGATGCTGTGGTGGAGTCTGGCGTATGTATAATATTGCACTTAAATGATGACATTGTGGAGTCAGGTGTGTAATGTTCATCTTAAATGCTGTTGTGGAAGGAGTCAGGTGTGTAATATGTCTGAGGCATCAGGTATGAGCATGGAGGTGCACGGGTGGTGCCAGCACTGAGAATGACACCTGTGCCACACGGGTGGTGCCAGCACTGAGAATGACACCTGTGCCACACGGGTGGTGCCAGCACTGAGAATGACACCTGTGCCACACGGGTGGTGCCAGCACTGAGAATGACACCTGTGCCACACGGGTGGTGCCAGCACTAAGAATGACACCTGTGCCACACGGGTGGTGCCAGCACTGAGAATGACACCTGTGCCACACGGGTGGTGCCAGCACTGAGTGACACCTGTGCCACACGGGTGGTGCCAGCACTGAGAATGACACCTGTGCCACACGGGTGGTGCCAGCACTGAGAATGACACCTGTGCCACACGGGTGGTGCCAGCACTGAGTGACACCTGTGCCACACGGGTGGTGCCAGCACTGAGAATGACACCTGTGCCACACCACAACACCGCACTACTACTACAGCATTGTGTTTCCACGAGTCCAAAAATGAGAGTTGTACCCCACACGAGGACAGTAGCTTCTCATCTTGGTCAGGATGAAACAAAAGATCCTCATATTGAAAGTGAACGATTAGACGAGGCCTACTATGGGCCGCGCCAGCATAACAACGTATATTTCAGCCCAGCCGCCTAAAATGGAAGTACTTTTAGTAACGATGTGATCGAAAGTAGAAATATGTCGTGATGGAACACCAAAAAGTTATATATGTATATATATATATATATATATATATATATATATATATATATATATATATATATATATATATATATATATATATATATATATATATGAGACAGTGTCAGACCACGGAGGAAGAATTGAAACAGGAATTTCCTTAAGTACTTTAGTATACTAATACATCTTCACAAGGAATGGTTTACAAGTAAAAAATGTATGGGAATTAAGTGGATATAAATAAGAGTCGCATAAGAAATGCAGAAGGCCTATTGGCCCATACGAGGCAGCTCCTATTTATACCCACTAATGGTTTATGGGCCCACAAAATAAGAGCTGCATCAATAGGCCCACACATGGATAATAGCATTAGATAGTAAATATTTACAATGAATTAGTGAGACAATGTGTATCAATGATCCTACTCAAATCTCGCTGTAATTGATCTATCAAAAATGGATCTAAGTTATATAAACTACTGCTAATGTTCAAATTACATTCATTTGTAATCTGTATTAAAGCAGACTCAATTATGTTCCTATTGAAAGTGAATTTACAATTCGTTATTGAAAAAACCATCTTCCAATCAATTTGGTGAGAATTTTCTGACAAATGAACAAAGCATTAGACAGTTGACCATGTCTTACAGAGTATTTATGTTGCGAAATTCTACATTTCAAATCTTTAGATATTTGCCCAACATAGAACCTAATACAGTCTTTACAAGGTATTTTATAAATGACACATAAATGGTTATAAATAGGAGCTGCCTCGTATGGGTCAATAGGTCTTATGAAGTTCTTATGCGGCTCTTATTTATATCCACCTAATTCCCATTCATTTGTCATTGTACCTCACTTCACCTCTCTCTCCTGCCTATATATTTGTCCAATACTTGACTTGTAAATCATTTCTTCTGAAGATGTATTAATATACGAAAGTACTTAAGGAAATTCCTGTTTCAATTCTTCCTCCGTGGTCTGACACTGTCACATTTTCATCACGGGTTAATTTTTGTGATTTACACACACACGCACTATATATATATATATATATATATATATATATATATATATATATATATATATATATATATATAATAAAACCTTATCCAACTATCCTAGGCCGAATATACGCCTGTTAGAGTACTTATATGTGTTACACATATAGGCACTTATATGTATTACACATATGGCTATCCTCCTGTTTGGGTAGTACAGGAATTATGAGGATCGCAGCACATATACCGACGTTCAACGCAATTAGAAAGTAGAATTCGGTACTACTGAATTTGGAGAAACCTGAAAAGATTTTCTTTAAATATATATGTTGCAAAAAAACAAACCTAATCTTCCTAGGCCTACTACACTATATCTGAGGTCTAATATGGTACATGTGTGTGCTATACTAGGCCTAGTAATAGTTAAATTTGTTTTTAGCTTCACTTTTTTCAGACTTTATAAAGTGAATAGTACCAAATTCTACTAATTGCTTGTGTACGTCAATCTCTGTACTATGATGCACAGTTACAAAAGTACTACCTAAACAGGAGGATGGGTTGTCTATGGGTATGATCGACCACATAGTTACAAAACGTACTATGATAACAGGAAGAGGGATTGCCATTCATAAACAATTAAATCAAGTTGAACAGATAGTAAATAGGAATATGTCTGGGAAAATAATGAGAGTAGATGAAGGGGAGGATGAGCGCGTGCTCGCTGGCAGCGCGTGTTATCTTTACTACACTTTCAACCCTCCATTATTCCCGGCTCCATAAATATCTGCTGTCGTAACCTTTATTTTGTATAATTTAATTATAATTAATAGGATTTTTTAATGTAGCATTCGTCACGTCTAAAAGTTCCTTGTTATGATGTGGTAATTGTCTTTAGTAACGCTAGAGCAAGGCATTCCATTCATTATTTGCATATAACAGTGATGACTCAACAAGGCACCCGTGACATATGGCTGGTAAACATTACACCTGTAATGTTTACATGGACACGTGGCAACGTGGCTTCCTACAGTACACTTCTCCACGTCCAAGGTGTGGTGGTGGGGGGGGGGTGCTTGAGGAAGTTGATTTAAGGTCCTTGGTTGAAATACAGTAATCATTATAGAACGCAAATCATAATACATAAACTGTGTTAATTACTGAAGCAAACGTACAATTGTAATTGAAGAATTCATAGGCAGAGTAAAGTGAGGAATCAGAGAAAGAACATTAAAACTTGACAATTGTGGAAACGCTGAGCAGCCTAAGATATATAATTGGAGCGTGTTAGCACAGCGGGATCATTAATTGGGGGAACACAAGGAACTGAAATTACAGATTTATTTCCACGAGGAAAGTGAAAGCGTGTTTAAAATTCTCTTTGTGTGGCGTGTTAAACGAAGCGCACATATGACATATGGGATGTCTGCGAGGGAAGGGGTAATATGTTGTGTAGTGTGTCCTGCATACATGACAACACACACGCTGCTCAACTACGGTGTGTATAGAGTCATTGTGTATGTTGCTGTTGGTCACGCAGTCTGGAAGTGGCGCTACACCATGTGGGTACAGGAGCAGTTTCCTTACTCAACACTCATAAGCTTCCCTGTAACCTGTTACGCCTCAAGCAACTATACAACTATCCATCCTCAATACACCCATCATCCATCCATCCATCCATCCATCCATCAACCATTTAGCCAGATACCCGCACAATCATGGCTTAAAGCGCTGCAATATTTTATTAATCGAAGTTTGAATTCCCGTTGTCTAGAATTTTGTAATAAATGTCACATCCCTGTTTCCAGTTTAATAATATTTGCTTTTTTTATTTCAGGTGAGTTGAGAGATTTGGCGAACACTAACTGCTGCATAAGAGTAAGTACAGTAGCCTAGTTTTAAAACACACACACACACACACACACACACACACACACACACACACACACACACACACACACACCACACACACACACTGAGGATGGACAGAAAAGAGCTTCAAGGTGATGTACTCGAACATAGCTGGGATTTCAAGCAAGGCAAGTGAACTTAGGGAAAGAGCACAAGAAGTAAACCCAGATGTAATTGGAGTCACAGAAACAAAACTCTCAGGAATCATAACGAATGCGGTGTTCCCTCAAGACTACACTGTAATAAGGAAAGAGAGGGAGGGTAGGGGAAGAGGCAAAGTGGCCCTACTCATGAGAAACGAATGGAGTTTCAAGGAGATGGTTATCCCAGGCTGCGAGAGGTTTAGAGACTACCTAACTGGCACCATGGCGATGGAAGGACCAAGAGTAGTATTTTTTTTTTTACCACAGACATGTGGCCACACATTTACAATGCTAACCAGCATATATACATTTTTTTCTGTCCTCCGTGGACAGGGTGAGAGATCTGTTAAACATAGTTCAGAGATTTATTGAACAATCAACCACAGAAGGTGATTGTAGTGCTTTTAAAATGATAATCTAACCTACAGACATAAATAGCAGTGATATATAACCCTCCACCAAACGACAGAAGTCCCAGGCAAGAGTATGACAGAAACAACATGACAGTTAACCATATAATTGAGAGGGCAGCCTCTGCTGCCTGTAAAATTCGATCCCATCTGCTCATCATGGGGGACTTCCATCACAGAAGGATAGTCTGGTAGAACAGGGAACCGCATTGAGGAGAGGAAACATGAAGAGCTAAACTACTGGAGGTGGCAACAAAAAACTTAGCAAGCATAACTGGGAACCCACAAGAATGAGGGGAAACGATGAACCAGCGAGATTCGACCGAGTCTTTACTCTGACTCAAACATAAAGGAAATTGACTTCGAGGACCCAGTAGGAATGAGCGATCACAGTGATACCTGCTTGATATCTACTTGATGGGGTTCTGGTAGTTCTTCTACTCCACAAGCCCGGCCCGAGGCTAGGCTTGACTTGTGAGAGTTTGGTCCACCAGGCTTTTACTTGGAGCAGCCCGCAGACCCACATACCCACCACAGCCCGGTTGGTCCGGCACTTTTTTTTGTTAGAAAACAGTCTAGTTTTCTCTTCAAGATGTCCACGGTTGTTCCGACAATATTTCTTATAGTCGCTGGTAGGACGTTGAACAACTGCGGACCTCTGATGTTTATACAGTGTTCTCTGATTGTGCCTATGGCACCTCTGCTCTTCACTGGTTCTATTCTGCATTTTCTTCCATATCGTTCACTCCAGTATGTTGTTATTTTACTGTGCAGATTTGGGACCTAGCCCTCCAGTATCTTCCATGTGTATATTATTTGGTATCTCTCTCGTCTCCTTTCTTGTGAGTATATTTGGAGAGCTTTTAGACGATTCCAATAATTTAGGTGCTTTATCGCGTCTATGCCTGCCGTATATGTTCTCTGTATTCCCTCTATTTCAGCAATCTCTCCCGCCTTAAAGGAAAAAGTGAGTACTGAACAGTACTCAAGACGGGACAACACAAGTGACTTGAAGAGTGCAACCATCGTGATGGGATCCTTGGATTTGAAGGTTCTCGTAATCCATCCTATCATTTTTCTGGCTGACGCAATATTTGCTTGGTTATGCTCCCTAAAAGTTAGGTCGTCGGACATCATTATTCCCAAATCCTTGACATGCTGCTTTCCTACTATGGGCAGATTCGATTGTGTTTTGTACCCTGTATCATGTTTCAGATCTTCATTTTTGCCGTACCCGTTTGAGTATCTGGTCGAAGAAGGGTTAAAGTATTTGAGAAAGGGAATTGAAAGCAAAAGGCTAGCGTTCCGTAAGGAAAACTATGAGCACATAAGAAAATTCCTTACGGGAGCCGGTCGGCCGAGCGGACAGCACGCTGGACTTGTGATCATGTGGTCCCGGGTTCGATCCCGGGCGCCGGAGAGAAACAATGGGCAGAGTTTCACCCTATGCCCCTGTTACCTAGCAGTAAAATAGGTACCTGGGTGTTAGTCAGTTGTCACGGGCTGCTTCCTGGGGGTGGAGGCCTGGTCGAGGACCGGGCCGCGGGGACACTAAAAAAGCCCCGAAATCATCTCAAGATAATCTCAAGATATAACTTGGGAAACAGAGCTCAGGGGAAAGACGGCCCAAGACATGATGGAATACATCACGCAGAATTGTAAGAAGGCAGCAGAAAAGTTTATCCCGGCCCAAAAGGAAAAAAATGAAATGCTAATGAGAAACATGGTTTAATCAGAGATGTAAGCTGGCTAAGCAACTAAGTAAAAGAGCGTGGAGAAACTATAGAAATAACAGGACACTTGAGAGCAGAGAAGGTTACCAGAGAGGCAGGAATGAATACGTCAGGGTGAGAAGAGAGGAAGAAGGGCAATATGACAACGACATAGCAAACAAGGCTAAGACTCAACCTAAATTGCTGCACAGCCACATCAGGAGAAAGACAACAGTGAAGTAACAGGTAATGAAACTGAGGATAGGGTTATCTTGAGATGATTTCGGGGCTTTTTAGTGTCCCCGCGGCCCGGTCCTCGACCAGGATCTTGCCTTACCTCTCTCCCCCTCTTCCCCCTCCCCCTTCCCCCTTCCCTCCCCCCTCATGCATCCTCACCCTCATGAACAACATATGTATACTGTAGGGACACTTCATATGGGTTCCAAACTACAAATGCTGTATTTATCATTGAGTAAAGAATAATCAGGGCGTGAAATCTCAGGACTGGTGTGAGTATAGCGAGCAGTAAACCGGAACTGGCGGCAGTTTACACAGGGAATCAGTGTTGGTGGGATGTTGGTGTCATTAGTGTCAATTGTCATTATTGGTGGTAGTGAGGCGTCGAGGCGGGCGGTGTACAGTAATAGTCTCAGCGCGCTCTGTTATGGCCTGAATGGCACCAGGGGTGTACCTGTGAGCAGGGGTGGTGTGTACCTGTGAGCAGGGGTGGTGTACCTGTGAGCAGGGGTGGTGTACCTGTGAGCAGGGGTGGTGTGTACCTTACCTTGAGGTTACCTTGAGGTGCTTCCGGGGCTTAGCGTCCCCGCGGCCCGGTCGTCGACCAGGTCTCCTGGTTGCTGGACTGGTCAACCAGGCTGTTGGACGCGGCTGCTCTCAGCCTGACGTACGAATCACAACCTGGTTGATCAGGTATCCTTTGGAGGTGCTTATCCAATTCTCTCTTGAACACTGAGGGGTCTGCCAGTTATGCCCCTTATGTGTAGTGGAAGCGTGTTGAACAGTCTCGGGCCTCTGATGTTGATAGAGTTCTCTCTCAGAGTACCTGTTGCACCTCTGCTTTTCAACGGGGTATTCTGCACATCCTGCCATGTCTTCTGGTCTCATGTGATGTTATTTCTGTGTGCAGGTTGGACCAGCCCCTCTAATATTTTCCATGTGAAATTATAGTATCTCTCCCTCCCGCCTGCGCTCAAGGAGTACAGATTTAGGCTCTTAGTCGGTCCAGTAGTTTAGATGTTTTACTGAGTGGATTCTAGCAGTAAAGGATCTCTGCACGCTCTCCAGGTCAGCAATTTCTCCAGCTTTGAAAGGGGCTGTCATTGTGCAGCAGTATTCCACTCTAGAGAGCACTAGCGTTTTGAAAAGTATCATCATCGGTATAGCATCTCTAGTGTGAAAGTTCTTGTTATCCAACCTGTCATTTTTCTTGCAGTTGTGACGGCTACTTTATTGTGTTTTTAAAGGTAAGATCTTCCGACATGAGTACACCCCAAATCTTTTACATTGCCTTTTCGTTCTATGTTATGATTTGTCTGAGTTTT
>WNGS01163519.1:4011810-4025740 GCA_020271785.1 Procambarus virginalis | reverse complement strand
TGAACCAGGAGAAGACCTCGATTCGACCGAGTCTTTACTCTGACTCAAACATAAAGGAAATTGACTTCGAGGGACCCAGTCGGAATGAGCGAACACAGTTGATACCTGCTTGATATCTACTTGATGGGGTTCTGGTATTTCTTCTACTCCCACAAGCCCGCCCGAGGCCTAGGCTTTGACTTGTGAGAGTTTGGTCCACCAGGCTTTATTGGAAGCAGCCCGCAGCAGACCCACATACCCACCACAGCCGGTTGGTCCTCCGGCACTTTTTTTTGTTAGAAAACAGTTCTAGTTTTCTCTTCAAGATGTCCACACTTGTTCCGACAATATTTCTTATAGTCGCTGGATAGGACGTTTGAACAACTGGCGACTCGGATGTTCATACAGTGGTTCTCTGATTGTGCCTATGGCACCTCCTCTGCTCTTCACTGGTTCTATTCTGCATTTTTCTGTCCATATCGTTTCACTCCAGTATGTTGTTATTTACTGTGCAGATTAGGGACCTAGCCTCCAGATCTTCCATTGTATATTATTTGGTATCTCTCTCGCTCTTCTTGTGAGTACATTTGGAGAGCTTTTAGACGATCCCAATAAATTTAGGTGCTTATCGCGTCTATGCATGCCGGATGTATATATCTTCGCTGTATTCCCCTATTTCAGCAACTACTCCGCATTAAAGGAAAAAAGTGAGATACTGAAGCGTACCAAGACGGGGACAACACAGTGACTTGGAAGAGGCAAACCATCGTGATGGGATCTATGGATTTGAAGGTCTCGTAACCATCCTATCATTTTATGGCTGACGCAATATTTGCTGGGTTATGCTTCCCTAAACGTGTAGGTCTTGCGGACATCATTATTTCCAAATCCTTACATGCTATTGTTCCTACTAGGGCAGATTCGATTGGCTGTTTTGTATCCTGTATCATGTTTCAGATCTTCATTTTTGCAGTACGCGTCGTTTGAGTATCTGGTCGGAAAGAATGGTTAAAGTATTTAGAGAAAGAAGGGAATTGAAAGCAAAAGGCTAGCTTCGTAAGAAAACTATGAGGACATAAGAAAATTCCTTAGGGAGCCGGTCGCCGATGCGACATAGCACGCCGGACTTGATCCTGAGGTCACGGGTTCGATCCCAGCGCCCGGCGAGAAACAATGGAGAGTTCTCTTTCACCTATGCCTATGTACCTAGCAGTAAAAGATAGTACCTGGTGTTTGTGTAGTCAGTTGTCACGGAAGGTTCCTGGGGGTGCGGCCTGGTCGAGGACCGGGCCGCGGGGACACTAAAAAAGCCCCGAAACTCATCTCAAGATAATCATCAAGATAAACTGGGGGAAACCAGAGCTCAGGGGAAAGACGGCCCCCAAGACATGAGGAATACATCACCGCAGAATTGTAAGAAGGCAGCAGAAAGTTTATCCCACTGCCCAAAAGGAAAAAAATGAAATGCTAATGAGAAACATGGTTAATCAGATGATTGTAGAGCTGGCTAAGCAAGCAAGTAAAAGGAGCTGTGGAGAAACTATAGAAATAACAGACACTTGAGAGCAGAGAAGGTTACCAGAGAGTGCAGGAAGGAATAACGTAGGTGAGAAGAGAGGAAGAAGGGCAAAATATGACAACGACATAGCAAGCAAGGTCAAAGACTCACCTAATTGCTGCACAGCAACATCAGCGAGAAGGACAACAGTAAGTAAAAAGGTAATGAAACTGAGGATAGGGTTATCTTGAGATGACTTTCGGGGCTTTTAGGTCCCCGCGGCCCGGTCCTCGACCAGGCATCTTGCCTCTCACCTCTCTCCCACCTCTCCCTCCCCCCTTCCCCTTCCCTCCCCCTCATGCATCCTCACCCTCATGAACAACATAGTATACTGTAGGGACACTTATATGGGTTCCAAACTACAAATGCTGTATTTATCATTGAGTAAAGAATAATCAGGGCGTGAAATCTCAGGACTGGTGTGAGTATAGCGAGAGTAAACCGGAACTGCGGCAGTTTACAAGGGAATCAGTGTGGTGGATGTTGGTGTCATTAGTGTCAATGTCTTATTGGTGTAGTGAGGCGTCGAGGCGGCGGGTACATAATAGTCTCAGCGCGCTCTGTTATGGCCTGAATGGCACCAGGGTGTACCTGTGAGAGGTGGTGACGTACGGGTGTGTGTACCTGTGAGCAGGGGTGGGTGTACCTTGAGCAGGGGTGTGTGTACCTGTGAGCAGGGGTGGTGTGTACCTGTGAGCAGGGGTGGTGTGTAACGTGAGCAGGGGTGGTGTGTCTTGAGCAGGGTGTGTGTACCTGTGAGCAGGGGTGGTGTACCGTGAGCAGGTGTGGTGTACCTGTGAGCAGGGGTGGGTGTACCGGTGAGCAGGGGTGGTGTGTCCTGTGGCGGGGTGGTGTACTGTGAGCAGGGGTGGTGTACCTGTGAGCAGGGGTGGTGTGTACCTGTGAGTAGGGTGGTGTGTACCTTACCTTGAGGTGCTCCGGGGCTTAGCGTCCCCGCGGCCCGGTCGTCGACAGGTCTCCTGGTTGCTGGACTGGTCAAACCAGGCTGTTGGACGCGCTGCTCTCAGCCTGACGTAGAATCACACCTGGTTGATCAGTATCCTTTGGAGGTGCTTATCCAATTCTCTCTTAACACTGAGGGGTCTGCCAGTTATGCCCTTATGTGTAGTGGAAGCGTGTTGAACAGTCTCGGGCCTCTGATGTGATAGAGTTCTCTCTCAGAGTACCTGTTGCACCTCTGCTTTTCAACGGGGTATTTCTGCACATCCTGCCATGTCTTCTGGTCTTGTGATGTTATTTCTGTGTGCAGGGTTGGGACAGCCCCTCTAATATTTCCATGTGTAAATTATTATGTATCTCTCCCGCCTGCGCTCAAGGGAGTACAGATTTAGGCTCTTTAGTCGGTCCTAGTAGTTTAGATGTTTTACTGAGTGGATTCTAGCAGTAAAGGATCTCTGCACGCTCTCCAGGTCAGCAATTTCTCCAGCTTTCAAGGGGCTGTCATTGTGCAGCAGTATTCCACTCTAGAGAGCACTAGCGTTTTGAAAAGTATCATCATCGGTATAGCATCTCTAGTGTGAAAGGTTCTTGTTATCCAACCTGTCATTTTTCTTGCAGTTGTGACGGCTACTTATTGTGTTCTTTAAAAGGTAAGATCTTCCGACATGAGTACACCCAAATCTTTTACATTGCCTTTTCGTTCTATGTTATGATTTGTCTGAGTTTTGAACGTGGTTTCTATTTAATATTATATTTTTTTCCGTAGCGCAGAGCTGGAACTTATCTTCGTTAAACACCATATTATTTTCTGTAGCCCATAGAAAGACCTGGTCTACATCTGATTGGATTTTGCCGTGTCCTCTAAGAGCAGGGATGGTGTAGGAGGCGAGACCCGTGTGCGTTCACTAGGAGGCGAGACCCGTGTGCGTTCACTAGGAGGCGAGACCCGTGTGCGTTCACTAGGAGGCGAGACCCGTGTGCGTTCATTCGGAGGCGAGACCCGCGTGCGTTCACTAGGAGTGAAGCTAGTTGTCCCGTCTTAAGAGTCGAGGTGGCATTAAAGGGAGTTTTGTGGCAACATTGTGGAGAAGGTTGGAGGGTCGTGCGTGTGATGGTGGTGGTGAGGGGTGAGGAGACTCCGGTAGTCCGCGCCACCTCGCACCTGTAAGTCCCTCCATGATGGATGGCGTGTAAGCAGGCTGGCGGTCCCTCCTGGCAGATTCCATCACCGGGTCTTAGGGTGTACTGATTGGATAAATCTTCTTTCGTTTCCTGTTAGGTGTGTGTGCTGTATAATGTTAGTGGCTGGATGTGTCCGGCTCAGAGGCCATGCAGGGGATGGTTTGTTTGAACTGGCTGATGTGCGTTCAAGGAGCCGGTCGGCCTAGCGGACAGCACACTGCACTTGTGATCCTGTGGCTCCGGGTTCGATCTCGGGCGCCGGTGAGAAACAATGGGCAGAGTTTCTTTCACCCTATGCCCCTGTTACCTAGCAGTAAAATAGGTACCTGGGTGTTAGTCAGCTGTCACGGGCTGCTTCCTTTGGGTGGAGGCCTGGTCGAGGACCGGGCCGCGGGGACACTAAAAGCCCCGAAATCATCTCAAGATAACCCTGATAACTGTCTTAAGATAACTCTGATAACTGTCTCAAGATAACCCTGATAACTGTCTCAAGATAACCCTGATAACTGTCTCAAGATAACTCTGATAACTGTCTCAAGATAACCCTGATAACTGTCTCAAGACAACCCTGATAACTGTCTCAAGATAACCCTGATAACTGTCTCAAGATAACCCTGATAACTGTCTCAAGATAACCCTGATAACTGTCTCAAGATAACCCTGATAACTGTCTCAGATAACCTGATGTATCCAGGCACCATTTTCTTTGTTATTTGTAATTGTTTATTGCTTTATCTGTGTTATAAACACTATTATTACTGCAGGGAAGAACCCAAAATTACCAGACTGAAACAAATATCACGGAAATAAATGGAAGAGCCGACATTACCGTTGGCTTCGTCCTGGACCCGTCCGTCCGTCCCGTTACCGTCCGTACTGGACCCTTACCAAGTCGTTGCTTCATTGCCACCACCACGAATTTAATGTTAGAGAGAATCTACCGTGACAACACTACTCCAAAGCTAGACATTCCAGAATCTGCACTCTGTAACCTTCTGGAGATTTGCATCAAAATGGCCCCATTCACAAGCCCTTGGGGGTGATATGTATTGGCAGACAGACGGGGTAGCCACGGAGTCTCACTAGGAGTCCTCTTGCTAATTTCTTTATGGGAACACTAGAAGACACCATCTTCAAAACTATAAGTAAACCTCGCATCTACTACCGATACATCGTTGATATATTCGTATGTGTGAAAGACCTCCAGGAATTGTCGGGATTAAAGGATCTACTTAACAGAAACTCGGTGCTTAACTTTACCCATGAACTTGGCATGGATGGAGTACTCTCTTTCCTCTATGTCTACGTGAGAACCAAAGACAACACTTTCATTATACTAAACCCACCAACATTGGAATGTGTATGAATGGTCACTTCAGATTGCCAGACAGATACAAGACTATTGTAATAAACGAATTTATACTCGGAGCCCCTTACTCATTGTTGCGACTGGCATAGCATCCACAAGGAACTGTGACAGAAGCCTTCAAGTATTAACAAACAACGGGTACACCAGTAGAGAAGTTAAGGTCCATGTCAAGATATTTTGAAAAATGGTATAACAGAACAACCACCACAACAGCAAACAACCCGCGCCTAAAACTCTATTACAAATCCACTATAAATTCAAAATACAAAACTGAAGAAAGAATTAAAAATATAATTTTAAATGGAGTGAAACCGACCGCCCCAGACTAAAGATTGGAATTCGTTATTTACTACTTAACAAAAAGGACAGCTGATTAAATACTTAAGAACAGTCCCAGTAAACAATACAACCCTTTCCAAAAAGAAACTTGGTGTACCAGTTTACATGCCCCAATGAAGGATGTCGTCGTCGATCTACTTATATTGGTATGACCACTACACAGCTTTCCCTACCATCTATAAGCTGGTGCCCATAGAAACCATATGCAAAGTGTACACAAAACTCAGTAGGAACATGCTAGTAGAAAATACAACAATCCTGACAGCCACTACTGACCAGGGAAGACTGCAAATATTGGAAGTTATACTCAGAAAAAAGGCCCATCCTAAATGTACAGAGTAAGGACTTGGATACCATACCGACGCTCAGAGCTCACCATACAGCACCAGATAACATCTCTACCCACCACCTTACCCAGTGTTTGGCATCCATCACCATTATACCCCCATTTGTTCACCTGTGTGTCATTACCTTACTCCCCACACAACCTCACCTCTTTCACATGTGTATTTAAAGATAAATTTGCACCTTGTATATTCATTCCTTCTTGAGTTTATCTTGAGATGATTTCGGGGCTTTTAGTGTCCCCGCGGCCCGGTCCTCGACCAGGCCTCCACCCCCAGGTAGCAGCCGTCACAGCTGGCTAATTCCAGGAACCTATTTACTGCTAGGTAATAGAGGCATCAGGGTGAAAAAAACTCTGGCCATCGTTTCTCGCCGGCTCCCGGGATTGAGCCCGGGACAACAGGATCACGCGCCCAGTGTTCTGTCCGCTCAGCCACCGGCTGAGGCCACCTTACCTGAAGAAGTGGAACGAAACGTTGTAGAAAATATACCCTTTAATAATCATGAGAGTTTCTTTACCTTGAATTTCCGTAACTTGAATGTTCTTAATCCCGAGAGTAAGAAAATAAAAGCATAGAAAGTTTATACTGTAAGATCACCAATGTCAGCAATGCAGACATATTTAGCCAAATATATTTAAAGGAATGCGTGCTGACCTAGTATATATATATATATATATATATATATATATATATATATATATATATATATATATATATATAACACAGAACATATATATTTATATATATAACACAGATATATATATATATATATATATATATATATATATATATATATATATATATATATATATATATATATTGGTAGCAGTCTTTCTTGTAAACATATGTTGTTGAATATGACCGGAAAGGTAAGATTAATAATTCTAACACGAATTTTCTCAATATTTCTTATGTTTTTTCTTCACTGTCGGTGGTAATGGAAATATCAGTTCTCCAAAATTAATTTTTATTAATGGTCTGACGCCTAGAAGCGTTTCGTAAGGGCTTCTTACGTTCTCAAAGACTTCTTTACACTTAACACTACACTTACGATACACTTGATACACTGTGTATGAAACATTTGACATAACTCTTGTTTTTTATTGGATTTGGGTGAGATTGGTACATGAGAATGGAAGTAACAGCAGAGGGCCTATTGGCCCATACGGTGCCTTGAAGTCGGTAGAATATAGTTGTGCATTAATTGGCTGTTGATTGCTGGTGTTGACTTTTTGATGTATTGTGCCTCGCAGATGTCGAGCCACTTGGTATCGCTGTACCTATCTATGATTTCTGTGTTGTTTGTTAAGATTTCTCTGGTGATGGTCTGGTTGTGGGAAGAGATTATATGTTCCTTGATGGAGCCCTGTTGTATATGCATTGTTAGTCAACTGGAAAGCGACGTTGTTGTCTTCTCTATATACTGAGTTCTTTGGGGCTTACAGTCCCCAAGTGGACATTTAAAGGCATAGACGACGTTGATTTCCTTCAAAGCGTTCTGCTTGGTTTCTGGAGAGTTTTTCAGGAGTAGATTGGCCGTTTTTTTAGTTTTATAATAAATTATCAATTGTATTTTCTGATTTTTGTTTGTAGGGATAACGTTCCTATCAACAATATCTTTCAGGACCCTTTCCTCGGTTTTATGAGCCGTCGAAAAGAAGTTCATGTAAAATATTCTAATAGGGGGGTACAAGTGTTGTGTTAGTTGACTCTTCAGAGGTTGCATGGCGTTTCACCTTTCTATTTTATCAAATCACTTCGTTCTTTGGTGATGTGACCAAACTGAATGAGGTGATTTTATCAAATCACCTCATTCAGTTGCATATAGTCCTGGGGACCATTCAGGCTTGTTCGCATTTGTGTTCCTCACGTGTGCCCCAAAGAATGAGGTGATTTGATAAAATACCATGCCCAAGATTACCAACCGAGAGCCGGCGGGGGGGGGGGGTGGAAATAGCCTCGGCTACCATCCTCTTTTGTCTGGTCATGTTGGTCGAGCGGTTAAGGGATCCTGTACGCCAGCAAAGTGCTCCTGGCAGTATGGGTTCGAGTCACTTCTGGGGTGTGAGTTTTCAGTTGCATATAGTCCTGGGGACCATTCAAGCTTGTTCGCATGCATATATATATAACAATATATATATATGCCCTATATATATAGGGGATATATATATATATATATAAATATATATATATATATATATATATATATATATATATATATATATATATATATATATATATATATATATATATATATATATATATATATATGAATGTTTTCTTACTAAAATTTTTATAAAGGCAGTTCTTATGTTCGCCATACATTCAGTGTGTGTGTATAAATTATATATCTAGACAGATGTATATATGATGGATTTTGTCATGCATTTCAACATAATTCCTATTTATTTTCATTCCCATCTCGTTAAATAGATAAAATATAATTGGATAGCTAGCCTATAATGGTATTGGGGCATGAAAACGTATCACTCATCTGGAAAAAAACAAATTGCTAAACTTCACAGTTTTTTTCGTTTTTCCAGACCATATTTGTAACTAGTGTGTGTGTGTGTGTGTGTGTGTGTGTGTGTGTGTGTGTGTGTGTGTGTGTGTGTGTGTGTGTGTGTGTGTGTGTGTGTGTGTGTGTGTGTGTACTTCCCTAGTTGTATTGGCGGGGGGGGGGAGGGGGGTTGAGTTGCTGCTCTTTGATCCCGCCTCTCAACTGTCAACAGACTCAACTGATGTACAGATTCCTAAGTCTATTGGGCTCTATCATATCTAATTTTGAAACTGTGTATGGAGTCAGCCTCCACCACATCACTGCCTAATGCATTCCATTTGTTAACTACCATGACACTGAACAAAAATTGTTTCTAATATGTCTGTGGTTCATTTGTTTACTCAGTTTCCACCTGTGTCCCCCTTGTTCGTGTTTCACCCATGCTAAATAATTTATCTTTGTCTACCCTGTTAATGCTTCTGTGAATTTTGTAGGTAGTGATCATGTCTCCCCTAACTTCTGTCTTCCAAGGACGTGAGGTTTAGTTCTTGTAGCCTTTCCTCGTAACTCATATTTGTCAATTCTGAGGCTAGTCTGGTGTGGCTAGACCTCTGAATATATTCTCTAACTTTGTCTTGTGTTTAAATAGGTATAAACTCCAGGCTGGAGCTGCATACTCCAGGATTAGTCTGGCATAAGTGGTATACAAGGTCCTGAATGATTCCTTACACGGTTTTCTAAAGGCAGTTCGTATGTTGGCCAATCTAGCATATGTTGCTGATATCATTTTGATGTGGGCTGGTTGGGCCAGGTTCGGTGTGATAGCATCCCCCAGATCTTTCTCTCTGACTTTTGCAGGATTTCACCTCCCATATAGTACCTTGTTTTCGGTCTCCTGCTCCCTTCACTTAATTTCATTACTTTACACTTACCCGAGATAAACTTTAGGAGCCATTTTCTAGACCATTACTCCAATTTGTCCAGGTCATCCTGTAATCTCTGTCTACCTTCATCTGTTTTGATTTCCTCATAATTTTTGCATAATCAACGAACATTGGGAGGAATGAGTCTATACCCTCTGGAAGATCGTTTACATATCAGAAACATGATAAGTTCAAGTACAAATGAAGAAAGGTGTGTGTGTGTGTGGACAAAGAGAGGGGACACTGCTGCATTACATATTCCGGTGAAAAATTTACCCATTTAGATTCACCCATAAATCTAAATTCACGCTGCATGAAATGGCAAATCATCTTATTACAAATGATAAAATATCTGAAATCCTTGCACTGTATTCAGGTTTCCCTTGTAATAGATAAATGGTATACGTGAGCCTGGGTGTGGCCAGCAAGAGTGGGTGTGGCCAGCAAGAGTGGGTGTGGCCAGCAAGAGTGGGTGTGGCCAGCAAGAGTGGGTGTGGCCAGCAAGAGTGGGTGTGGTCAGCAAGAGTGGGTGTGGCCAGCAAGAGTGGGTGTGGCCAGCAAGAGTGGGTGTGGCCACCAAGAGTGGGTGTGGCCAGCAAGAGTGGGTGTGGCCAGCAAGAGTGGGTGTGGCCAGCAAGAGTGGGTGTGGCCAGCAAGAGTGGGTGTGGTCAGCAAGAGTGGGTGTGGCCAGCAAGAGTGGTTGTGGCCAGCAAGAGTGGGTGTGGCCAGCAAGAGTGGGTGTGGCCACCAAGAGTGGGTGTGGCCAGCAAGAGTGGGTGTGGCCACCAAGAGTGGGTGTGGCCAGCAAGAGTGGGTGTGGCCACCAAGAGTGGGTGTGGCCACCAAGAGTGGGTGTGGCCACCAAGAGTGGGTGTGGCCAGCAAGAGTGGGTGTGGCCACCAAGAGGGGGTGTGATCACCAAGAGTGGGTGTGGCCAGCAAGAGTGGGTGTGGCCACCAAGAGTGGGTGTGGCCAGCAAGAGTGGGTGTGGCCACAAGAGTGGGTGTGGCCACCAAGAGGGGGTGTGATCACCAAGAGTGGTGTGGCCAGCAAGAGTGGGTGTGGCCACCAAGAGTGGGTGTGGCCAGCAAGAGTGGGTGTGGCCAGCAAGAGTGGGTGTGGCCACCAAGAGTGGGTGTGGCACCAAGAGGGGGTGTGGCCACCAAGAGGGGGTGTGGCCACCAAGAGGGGGTGTGGCCACCTAGAGGGGGTGTGGCCAGCAAGAGTGGGTGTGGCCAGCAAGAGTGGGTGTGGCCACCAAGAGTGGGTGTGGCCACCAAGAGTGGGTGTGGCCAGCAAGAGTGGGTGTGGCCACCAAGAGTGGGTGTGGCCAGCAAGAGTGGGTGTGGCCACCAAGAGTGGGTGTGGCCACCAAGAGTGGGTGTGGCCAGCAAGAGTGGGTGTGGCCAGCAAGAGTGGGTGTGGCCACCAAGAGTGGGTGTGGCCACCAAGAGTGGGTGTGGCCACCAAGAGTGGGTGTGGCCACCAAGAGTGGGTGTGATCACCAAGAGTGGGTGTGGCCACCTAGAGGGGGTGTGGCCAGCAAGAGCGGTGTGGCCACCAAGAGTGGGTGTGGCCACCAAGAGTGGGTGTGGCCACCAAGAGTGGGTGTGGCCACCAAGAGTGGGTGTGGCCACCAAGAGCGGGTGTGGTCACCAAGAGTGGGTGTGGCCACCAAGAGTGGGTGTGGCCACCAAGAGTGGGTGTGGCCACCAAGAGTGGGTGTGGTCGCCGAGGAGAGTGGGTGTGGCCACCAAGGAGAGTGGGTGTGGCCACCAAAGAGAGTGGGTGTGGCCGTCGAGGATAGTGGGTGGGGTGCCACCAGGAGAGTGGGTGTGGCCACCAAGGAAGTGGGAGTGGCCGCCGAGGATAGTGGGTGGGGCCCGCCAGATAGTGGGTGGGGCCACCAGGAGAGTGGGTGTGGTCATCAAGGAGAGAGTGGGTGTGGCCACCAAGGAGAGAGTGGGTGTGGCCACCAAGGAGAGTGGGTGTGGCCACCAAAGAGAGTGGGTGTGGCCGCCGAGGATAGTGGGTGGGGCCACCAAGGAGAGTGGGTGTGGCCACCAAAAGTGGGAGTGGCCGCCGAGATAGTGGGTGGGGCCACCAAGGAGAGTGGGTGGTCATCAAGGAGAGAGTGGGTGTGGCCACCAAGGAGAGAGTGGGTGTGGCCACCAAGGAGAGAGTGGGGGTGGCCACCAAGGAGAGAGTGGGGGTGGCCACCAAGGAGAGAGTGGGGGTGGCCACCAAGGAGAGAGTGGGGGTGGCCACCAAGGAGAGAGTGGGGGTGGCCACCAAGGAGAGAGGGGGGTGGCCACCAAGGAGAGAGTGGGGGTGGCCACCAAGGAGAGAGTGGGGGTGGCCACCAAGGAGAGAGTGGGGGTGGCCCACCAGGAGGGTAAGTATGGGCCTCAAGGCGTGGGTGGTGTGGGGGCCCCAAGGAGGGTGGGTGTGGGGCAAGGTGAGAGTGGGGACCACAACGTGAGGCTAATATTATTCAAATCACTTGTGCTGCTCAGTACTCACTTCCCCCTTCAGAGCAGGAGAGATTGCTGAAATAGAGGAATACAGAGAATATATACGGCATACATAGACGAGATAAAGCACCTAAATTATTGGATCGTCTCAAAGCTCTCCAAATATACTCACTAGAAAGGAGACGAGAGAGATACCAAATAATATACACATGGAAAATACTGGAGGGACAGGTCCCAAATCTGTACAGTAAAATAACAACATACTGGAGTGAACGATATGGAAGAAAATGCAAAATAGAACCAGTGAAGAGCAGAGGTGCCATAGGCACAATCAGAGAACACTGTATAAACATCAGAGGTCCGCGGTTGTTCAACGTCCTCCCAGCGGGTATAAGAAATATTGCCGGAACAATCGTGGACATCTTCAAGAGAAAACTAGATAGTTTTCTTCAAGAAGTGCCGGACCAGCCGGGCTGTGGTGGGTATGTGGCCCTGCGGGCCGCTCCAAGCAACAGCCTGGTGGACCAAACTCTCACAAGTCAAGCCTGGCGTCTGGCCGGGCTTGCGGAGTAGAAGAACTCCCAGAACCCCATCAACAGGGAGTATCCACATGGTGAAGTAGGGTGTGGCCCATGGTATAGGTTGATATTGCCCCAGGTAAAGGAGTGTGTGGTCCCAAGATGAGGAAGCTGTGGCCCGGAGGAGGAGGGTGTGGCTCTGACGTGTAGATGATGAGAGGTGAGGATAGACCAGGTCCTCGTGCATCACCGAACACAGCTCCCTACACCTTCCTCCGCCAGACTAGGCTAGAGGATGGAGGCAGAAACTGGGCAAGTTTTGCGGGGGGATAATGTTTACAGGCGGCTATTCCGCTCAAGGTGGGTCATCAAGACGTTTTACCTGTAGTCTCATGGGTCGTCTCCTCCGGCCTAAGCACCACCAGCTCCCCCTGACGTCATCCACTAAGCCAGAGTGCCTGGCTCCCACTCTTGTAAATTTATTTTACGCCGCGTTGGAGCTGGGTATTAATGCATGCATTGTATTGTTTGGTGGGGTTGTTTTGCAGTTGTAGGCGTGGTGCTGCGAGCTGGGTTTTCGTCGTGCTGTGGAATGTGTTTTGGCAGTTTTCAACGGGGTTTGTGCCACCTTTATGGTTTCTTCCAGTGCAGTGTGGTGGAGTTTTTAATATAATAGATTTGATTCCAAACAAATTATTCCCGATATCAACTAAACTACTGAACAATTAAACACCTAGCGTATTAGTGGCTTTATACCTACGGTGTGGCTACCTTGTGTAGCTTCCGGGGATCAGCGGCCCGCGCCCGACCAGACCTCTTGGTTGCTGGACTGGTCAACCAGGCTGTTGGACGCGGCTGCTCGCAGCCTGACGTATGAGTCACAGCCTGTTTGATCAGGTATCCTTTGGAGGTGCTTATCAGTTCTCTCTTGAACACTGTGAGGGGTCGGCCAGTTATGTCCCTTATGTGTAGTGGAAGCGTGTTGAACAGTCTCGGGCCTCTGATGGTGATAGAGTTCTCTCTCAGAGTACCTGTTGCACCTCTGCCCTTCAACGGGGTATTGTGCACATCCTGCCATGCCTCCTGGTCTCATGTGATGTAATCTCCATGTTCAGATTTGGAATCAGTCCCTCTATCTTCACGTGTAGATTA
Source organism: Procambarus virginalis (assembly GCA_020271785.1). Taxonomy (NCBI): domain Eukaryota; kingdom Metazoa; phylum Arthropoda; class Malacostraca; order Decapoda; family Cambaridae; genus Procambarus; species Procambarus virginalis. The sequence continues at coordinate 4,012,439 of WNGS01163519.1, read as the reverse complement.
TTATTATTCATAATTTATGTACCTACTGATCAGTCACCGTTACATTGTTAGTGTATATTGTATAAGTAAATATTACTATAATAAATAATGTATCAAAGCAATTGATTTTATTCATAATACTTTGGGCGTGGAGAAGCCGACTACAGGTACACACAAACTTGGCGGCAGCGGCAAGTTTACCTTATTGTGCTCTACTTCTAATCACTCTTTTTTATTTGTATTTTTGTTCACAGTGCAGGAACCGGAACATTTCTTCATTTATTTTATTGTAGCGAGTTATCAGTGCAACATTTCATTTTGCATATAGTTGAGGTCTTGCTGTGTCGTGCAGACCCAGGAATGTTGCCACTATACATTGGTAGTGTTGCCTCACAGGCGGGATGACGCACAGTAACCCAACCATCCTGGCCTCCACGACAGACCTCACCGGACCGTCTGCTCCGTCCTGGACCCTTACTCAGTCGAAACTTGGAAATAGAGGAAAGTGTTACAAGGCAAGAGGGGTGAAGTGAGATGCCGGAGCTGTGCCCAGCACGCTTCACCGGAAGGGGGCTTGAGCTGATCATGCTTCACCTCACTCTCTTAAATATTGTCCGGGTACCAAAGAAATTCATCTATTAACCTAGCAT
>WNGS01163519.1:3995354-4006555 GCA_020271785.1 Procambarus virginalis | reverse complement strand
GTCTGCCTGGATCTGTCACACAACTCTCGTGTTAATGACGCCGAATTGACCTGAGGTCAGGTCATACGAATCTCACCTGGCTCCCGATAATCTTATAAGGGAGCCGGGTAGCCTACCAAAACATCCGAGGTTTAGGTAGTGGGATGTCGAGTGCCCCGGCCATCTCACTTGTGGGCGGAGCGCTTAGCTACCTCGGTATTCCCAATCTATATCGGGGAGATAATCGATCGAAGAGGAAAGAGGGAGACAGGCAAGATAAGCAGAGCAAAAAGAAACTGAGCAATCCGGCAGAGTAAAGGAGACAGCCTCGCCCGGGCTGTCAGCCGGTGGGGCAGGACAGTCTCTGTCAAGACAGACCCCCCCCCCTCTCTTATTTTCCAGGTAGCGTGAGGACACTGTGTGGTATAGAACTTTGAGGTGACTTAGTCGTGGTTTCAGGTGTTGTGTGATTTAAAAGGGGCGGCAGTCGAAGTTGTAGGTTTCTCTATTTCTGTAGTGATGACTACCTTTAAATGTATAATTCTCTTCAACTTTTAATTGCTTAAATGTGAATACTTTTGCATGTGAAAATATAAGTGTAAGTTATTATTTAAATGTGTTTAACTTTGTTCCCTAGAGCTTTATGGAGTTGAAGATAAGAAAGGTCTCTGTTGGTTACTGGTTCATGGATTTAATGAATACATTGATAAGATTGGAACTATACTAATAATGATCCTAAATGATAAATCTTTTCTGAAGTATTGAAGATTAGAGTTTTTATTATTTTGGGGAGTAAATGTTTAGAGTGAGATACATGAGATAATACTCTAATCAGTAAAACCTCTTATGTAAAATCTGTTTATGTATGTACCTTTCCTCAATAAAATTTATTTATTATATGTTTGTACTTTTTGTGATACGGACAAGTTCCATTCGTTGTCTTGTATGTAATGATCTAGAGTGTATGGTGGCAGCATTTTCTACTTCTACTTTCTTCTCTTCTACTTCTATTATCTATTTTCCTACTTCTACCTACCTACCCTCCTCTACCTCTTTTACTTATCTCACTTCCTACTTACTTATTATTCCAATTCTTCTTCCCCCCCGTTACAGAGGGAGGGGGGGACATAGAGAGAGAGCATGTGGGGGGGGGGAGAGACGGTCGTAATGGGGAGGAGAGGGGATAAGGGGGGGAAAAGGGGGTAAGGGGAGAGAGAGAAAAAACCACAAAAAAAAAACGAGAAAAGGAGAGAGAGGGGAAGACAGGAGGGGCCCAAGAGGGCCAGGGGGGGAGGAGTGGCCGAGACTAGAGAGCCGAGTTGACTTGGGGGAAGAGAAAGAGGGTAGGGGTGTAGAGGGAGGGGAAGAGAGGATGAGGAGGGGGAAGACGAGAGAGAGGGAGGGGCGGAAAGAGAGAGAGACAGGGGGGGTGGTGGTGACGCCATGGCTGGTGATGACACATGGAAGGATGTAATGTGGGGTGGGGGAAATGGGACAGGGGATTGGGGGAAGAAGAGGGGGGGAGGTGGAGGGGGGGGAAGTAGGAAGTAGCAGAGGGAAGGGTAGGGAGGGGGGGAAGGTGGGAGCTGAGATTGGTTATTTTTTAGACCGGGCTTAGAGACGGGGACGGGGGCGATTAGAGGAAAGATAGGAAGCAGGAGGGTAAAAAGAGAAGAGGAAAGAGGAGGGAAAGTGGAAGGGCAGGAACAGATATAGGGGGGTGGAGAGATGGGTGAGGGGAAGTGGGAGGGAGAGTGGTGGGTAGAGAGGAGAGGAAAATAGGAATGACTGAGCAGATTTCCACACATGGATAGGGAGTAGGAAGAGTGAGAGATATAGAGAGGGGCTGGAGGAGGCGTATCCCTCGACAAAGGTCCACCATAACACAAAGAAGTGTTCCGAGTCTCATCATAGCCGCGCTACTTGTGAACGCAAAATGGTGGTTCACATTCACGAAGATGAGCAGCTAGAATCTAAACACACATGCAGAAACTAGGTCAGCCGAAACACGCACGTAACTGCGCGCACTCACGTACACCCGCACGCTACGCGTTCCCCGACACTCACCGTACAACATCCCTATAGTACGTCATCGCGAGAGGAGGCTCAACGTAGCATTCACAGAACGGCCGCACCGGATACGACTGGCTCGTACACATCTCGCACCCATGTATCCCTGATACTCGAATTCATTGCCTTCAATGATTTGTGAAGATCTTGTGATGATGCTAAGATTATACTGAAATCGAGCATGAGTAGCCTCCATGCAAACAGAACTTGAAGGCGACTCAAGGGTACCGGATGAGTCTAGAAGATAAGTACAGGAGATGAACCTTGGAAAAAACTTGGAGGAGGCTCGTAATGTTTCTAGAGAAATGAGAATGGCTGCTACAAGTTTAAACTCGGGAGGAAAGTTTTTTGTACGGATGGTGATGAAATTAGGCGCGCGGAGGACGCACGGAGGCTGAACAACAAAGGTGTCATCCTGGGAAGGTGAAAGGGCAAGAAAGTCAAAAGAGAGTAAGAATCAGGGGGGGTTGATGTCACACCGAGACCTGCCACCATGAGGCCCCACATAAAAAATATATCATCAGTTGCATATGCTAGACTGGCCAAATAAGAACTGCCTTTAGAAACGTTGTGTACAGGAATCTTTCAGAACCCTATACCACATATGTAAGACAAACCCTGGAGTACGCTAGCTCCAGCCTGGGCGCCATGAACTAGTTAAAACACGCAGACAAAGTTTATGAGAAGAGCGGTATGCACCAGGCTGTCAGGGATACTGAGGATTTGGAGCGGACGAGGAAGGCTAAAGGAGATGGAAGACCAAATCCCTGAAAACCGAGAGAGTTAAGGTGCTGACCTGTCTTAAACCACCTGTACAAAATTCAAAGGCATTGACAGGGGTGGACAAAGGCAAAACTCTTCAGCACGGGTGGGGACACGAACAAAGGGGACATGGTCTGGAAACTTTGATCCCAGTGATGCCTACAGAGACGCTTAGAACGAATGTTTTCAGGTGTCGTAGTAGTTATTAAACTGGAATGTGCACTAGCAAGTGATGTGGTGGTGGCTTGACTTCCCTACACCGTGTTTCAAAATGTAGAGTCTGAATGGAGCCCGAGTAGGTCTAGGAAATCTGGGTGGACACCTTTGTGGTTTGAGACATATTGACGTGTGAGGTCGGGAACCGAAAAGAGCCAGAAGCTCACCCCCCTGCAAAGCTAACAATAGTTGATAACACCACGCGCACCGGCACGTTGTCCACCTCCCACCTTACAACTCACTCCAGGGGAGGCGCGGCTCGGCCGACGCTCAAACCTAGTGTTCGCACATCTGCAGAGAGGGGACGTATAATAAATAATGATAACACAACGGACAACAGGGGTTTCCTGTAGTGAGGGGTCATCATATTGCGGACGGCGTTATTATATATTCTATGACCGGTGATACAAGAAGATATTATTAGCAAGCCAGATGTGTACTTCTGTCTATTTCTTTTCTTGATCGTCGGACAGGACCTTTGATACATTACCGCATAACGAGGTGGTACATTTAGCTGGAAGCAGGTTACAGGCAGGTGTTAGTGGGGTAGGGCGCTCCACTGTTGGTAGAGGGAGTAATCCGAAGCAATAGGAAGCATTCAGAGAGTTACGGTGAGGGGTGAGACCTCAGATTGACGTGAAGTCACCAGTGGAGTCCCACAGGGCTCTGTACTCGGTCCTATCTTGTTTCTGATATATGTAAATGATCTCCCGGAGGGTATAGATTCATTTCTCTCAATGTTTGCTGACGATGCCAAAATTATGAGAAAGATTAAGACAGAGGAGGACTGCTTGAGGCTTCAAGAAGACCTAGACAAGCTGAAGGAATGGTCGAACAAATAGTTGCTAGAGTTTAACCCAACCAAATGTAATGTAATGAAGATAGGCGTAGGAGCAGGAGGCCAGATACTAGGTATCATCTGGGAAATGAAATTCTTCATGAGTCAGAGAGAGAAAAAGTTTTGGGGGTTGACATCACGCCAGACCTGTCTTCTGCAGCACATATCAAGAGGATAACATCAGCGGCATATGCCAGGCTGGCTAACATAAGAACGGCATTCAGAAACTTGTGTAAGGAATCATTCAGAACTTTGTATACCACTTATGCCTGGGCCAATCCTGGAGTATACAGCGCCAGCATGGAGTCCATATCTAGTCAAGGATATGACCAAACTGGAAAAGGTTCAAAGGTTTGCCACCAGACTAGTACACGAACTGAGAGGTATGAGCTACGAGGAGAGGCTACGGGAATTAAACCTCACTTCGCTGGAAGACACAAGAGTTAGGGGGAACATGATCACCACAGTCAAGATTCTCAATGGAATCGATAGGGTAGATAAAGACAGGCTACTTAACACAAGGGGACACAGTTGGAAACTGAGTGCCCAAATGAGCCACAGAGATATTAGAAAGAACTTTTTTAGTGTCAGAGTGGTTGACAAATGGAATGCATTAGGAAGTGATGTGGTGGAGGCTGACTCCATACACAGTTTCAAGTGTAGATATGATAGAGCCCAATAGGCTCAGGAACCTGTACACCAGTTGACTGACAGGTGAGAGGCGGGACCAAAGAGCCAAAGCTCAACCTCCGCAAGCACAAATAGGTGAGTACACACCTTTAGGGGCCTCGCGGCCGAGTGGACAGCGCTCTGGAGTCATAGTCCTAAGGTTCGGGTTCGATTTCCGGCCGATGCAGGAACAAATGGGCAAAGTTTCTTTCACCATGATGCACCTGTTCACCTAGCGGTAAATAGGTACCTGGATTTAGACAGCTGCTACGGACTGCTTAGCTGTCAGTTTAGCCAGTCAGCTGACACACAGTCAGCTGTGTGTGTGTACTCACCTAGTTGTGTTTGCGGGGGTTGAGCTCTGGCTCTTTGGTCCCGCCTCTCAACCGTCAATCAACAGGTGTACAGTTTCCTGAGCCTATTGGGCTCTATCATATCTACACTTGAAACTGTGTATGGAGTCAGCCTCCACCACATTACTTCCTAATGCATTCCATTTGTCAACCACTCTGACACTAAAAAAGTTCTTTCTAATATCTCTGTGCCTCATTTGGGCACTCAGTTTCCACTGTGTCCCCTAGTGCGTGTGCCCCTTGTGTTAAATAACCTGTCTTTATCAACCCTGTCGATTCCCTTGAGAATCTTTAATGTGGTGATCATGTCCCCCTAACTCTTCTGTCTTCCAACGAAGTGAGGTTTAATTCCCGTAGTCTCTCCTCGTAGCTCATACTTCTCACCAGATATGGACTCCACGCTGGAGCCGCATACTCCAGGATTGGTCTGACATATGTGGTATATAATGTTCTGAAAGATTCCTTACACAAGTTTCTAAAGGCCGTTCTTATGTTAGCCAAACCTAGCATATGCTGCTGATGTTATCCTCTTGATATGAGCTTCAGGGGACAGGTCTGGCGTGATATCAACTCCCAGGTCTTTGTCTCTCTCTGGAAGTTTCGGGAGTTCTACTCCCTAAGATCGGTCTGGGAGCGGAGTTGTGACAACCTGGTCCAACAAGCTGTTGCTTGGAGCGGCATACTCTAAGCCTGACATAGCGGTATACAGTGACGTAAAAGCCTCCTTATTCAGACTTTGAGGTGGTCCTGAGAATCAGTGTCACTGCGGCCCGGTCTCTGACCAGGCCTACCGGCTGGTGGTCCGGTCAACTAGGCCGCTTGAAGAGTTTCTGTTCACTTCCTGCTCAGCGTGATGCTGGTGACGGCCTGTTCAGTGAGGCTGTTAGTATCAGCAGTCCACAGGTCCTATATTATTGAGACCGTTTCAAAGGTGTCAAAAGTTCTCTCTCTAGACAGTTGAGACAACGAAGGTGTCACAACATATATGGGACGCTACTGGAAGGCCGGGTAACACAACACTACAGTCAGTAGCGTCACACACACTGCATAACCCGACTGTCAGTAGCGTTACAGCCGGCCACGTGGGCAAGACTGACAACAACAACAACAATACAGCCAGCAGCAGTAGCGTTACAGCCGGCCACGTGGGCAAGACTGACAACAACAACAACAATACAGCCAGCAGCAGCGGCGTTACAGCCGGCCACGTGGGCAAGACTGACAACATCAACAACAATACAGCCAGCAGCAGTAGCGTTACAGCCGGCCACGTGGGGCAAGACTGACAACAACAACAATACAGCCAGCAGCAGCGGCGTTACAGCCGGTCACGTGGGGCAAGACTGACAACAACAACAATACAGCCAGCAGCAGCGGCGTTACAGCCGGCCACGTGGGGCAAGACTGACAACAACAACAATACAGCCAGCAGCAGCGGCGTTACAGCCGGCCACGTGGGCAAGACTGACAACATCAACAACAATACAGCCAGCAGCAGCGGCGTTACAGCCGGCCACGTGGGGCAAGACTGACAACAACAACAATACAGCCAGCAGCAGCGGCGTTACAGCCGGCCACGTGGGCAAGACTGACAACAACAACAATACAGCCAGCAGCAGCGGCGTTACAGCCGGCCACGTGGGGCAAGACTGACAACAACAACAATACAGCCAGCAGCAGCGGCGTTACAGCCGGCCACGTGGGCAAGACTGACAACAACAACAATACAGCCAGCAGCAGCGGCGTTACAGCCGGCCACGTGGGCAAGACTGACAACAACAACAATACAGCCAGCAGCAGCAGCGTTACAGCCGGCCACGTGGGCAAGACAAACCAACCAAAAGACATCTACAACATTGAAGGCTGACCTCAAGAGAGACAAAGCTGCCAAGAGGACCACAGTGCCGGCTGGCTGAAGGGGGACGGAGGGGGGGGGGGATCCCCCATTTAGCACGTCACATGAGATCAATGACATGGCACTGTGCCTTCCTCCACCCACTCTCCACCGAGTGTGGCTGCCATCGGAGGCCCACCAGGCCACACAGGGCATCCCCCAGGCCACACAGGGCACCCCCAGGGCACACACACGGGCACCCTCCAGGGCACACACACGGGCACCCCCAGGGCACACACGGGCACCCCCCAGGGCACACACGGGCACCCCCCAGGGCACACACGGGCACCCCCCAGGGCACACACGGGCACTCCCAGGCCACACACACGGGCACCCCCAGGGCACACACACGGGCACCTCCAGGGCACACACGGGCACCCCCAGGGCACACACGGGCACCCCCCAGGGCACACACGGGCACCCCCCAGGGCACACACGGCACCCCCAGGGCACACACGGGCACCCCCAGGCCACACACGGGCACTCCCAGGCCACACACACGGCACTCCCAGGCCACACACACGGGCACCCCCAGGGCACACACACGGGCACCCCCAGGGCACACACACGGCCACCCCCAGGGCAAACACACGGGCACCCCCAGGGCACACACACGGGCACCCCCCAAAGCACACACACGGGCACCCCCCAAAGCACACACACGGGCACCCCCCAAAGCACACACACGGGCACCCCCCAGGGCACACACGGGATCCCCCAGGGCACACACAGGCACCCCCCAGGGCACACACGGGCACCCCCCCAAGGCACACACACGGGCACCCCCAGGGCACACACGGGCACCCCCAGGCCACACACGGGCACCCCCAGGGCACACACACGGGCACCCCCAGGGCACACACACGGGCACCCCCAGGGCACACACACGGGCACCCCCAGGGCACACACACGGGCACCCCCAGGGCGCACACACGGGCACCCCCAGGGCGCACACACGGGCACCCCCAGGGCACACACACGGGCACCCCCAGGGCACACACGGGCACCCCCAGGACACACACGGGCACCTCCCAGGGCACACACGAGCACCTCCCAGGGCACACACGAGCACCTCCCAGGGCACACACGGGCACCTCCCAGGGCACATACGGCACCCCCAGAACACACACGGGCACCCCCAGGGCACACACGGCACCCCCAGAACACACACGGGCACCCCCACGGCACACACGGCACCCCCAGGGCACACACGGCACCCCCCAGGGCACACACGGCACCCCCCAGGGCACACACGGCACCCCCAGGGCACACACGGGCACCCCCAGGGCACACACGGCACCCCCAGGGCACACACGGGCACCCCCAGGGCACACACGGCACCCCCAGGGCACACACGGGCACCCCCAGGGAACACACGGGCACCCCCAGGGCACACACGGCACCCCCAGATCACACACGGGCACCCCCCAGGGCACACACGGCACCCCCAGGGCACACACGGGCACCCCCAGGGCACACACGGGCACCCCCCAGGGCACACACGGGCACCCCCCACGGCACACACGGGCACCCCCAGGGCACACACGGGCACCCCCAGGGCACACACGGGCACCCCCCAGGGCACACACGGGCACCCCCCACGGCACACACGGGCACCCCCAGGGCACACACGGGCACCCCCAGGGCACACACGGGCACCCCCCAGGGCACACACGGGCACCCCCCAGGGCACACACGGGCACCCCCCAGGGAACAAACGGGCACCCCCAGAACACACACGGGCACCCCCCAGGGCACACACGGGCACCCCCAGGGCACACACGGGCACCCCCCAGGGCACACAGGGCACCCCCAGGGCACACACGGCACCCCCAGGGCACACACGGCACCCCCAGGGCACACACGGCACCCCCAGGGCACACACGGCACCCCCAGGGCACACACGGCACCCCCAGGGCACACACGGCACCCCCAGGGCACACACGGGCACCCCCAGGGCACACAGGGCACCCCCCAGGGCACACACGGCACCCCCAGGGCACACACGGCACCCCCAGGGCACCCCCAGGGCACACACGGCACCCCCAGGGCACACACGGCACCCCCAGGGCACACACGGCACCCCCAGGGCACACACGGCACCCCCAGGGCACAAACGGCACCCCCAGGGCACAAACGGCACCCCCCAGGGCACACACGGGCACCCCCAGGGCACACACGGGCACCCCCAGGGCACACACACGGCACCCCCCAGGGCACACACGGGCACCCCCAGGGCACACACACACGGGCACCCCCAGGGCACACACGGGCACCCCCAGGGCACACACGGGCACCCCCAGGGCACACACGGGCACCCCCAGGGCACACACGGGCACCCCCAGGGCACACACGGCACCCCCAGGGCACACACGGGCACCCCAGGGCACACACACGGCACCCCCCAGGGCACACACGGCACCCCCAGGGCACACACGGGCACCCCCAGGGCACACACGGGCACCCCCAGGGCACACACGGGCACCCCCAGGGCACACACGGCACCCCCAGGGCACACACGGCACCCCCAGGGCACACATACACGGCACCCCCAGGGCACACACACGGGCACCCCCAGGGCACACACGGCACCCCCACGGCACACACGGGCACCCCCAGGGCACACACGGGCACCCCCAGGGCACACACGGCACCCCCAGGGCACACACGGGCACCCCCAGGGCACACACGGCACCCCCAGGGCACACACGGGCACCCCCAGGGCACACACGGGCACCCCCAGAGCACACACGGGCACCCCCAGGGCACACACGGGCACCCCCAGGGCACACACGGCACCCCCACGGCACACACGGGCACCCCCACGGCACACACGGCACCCCCAGGGCACACACGGCACCCCCAGGGCAAGGGGAATGACCTGGTTATATACCAGTTGGCTGGCAGGAGTTAAAAGGTTGATAACAGCTGAATGGAAAGAGTAACGATGGTTTAAGCCGAGTGGGATGAGTAACTACTGTATGAGCTGGGTGGGATGAGTAACTACTGTATGAGCTGGGTGGGATGAGTAACTACTGTATGAGCTGGGTGGGATGAGTAACTACTGTATGAGCTGGGTGGGATGAGTAACTACTGTATGAGCTGGGTGGGATGAGTAACTACTGTATGAGCTGGGTGGGATGAGTAACTACTGTATGAGCTGGGTGGGATGAGTAACTACTGTATGAGCTGGGTGGGATGAGTAATAGGAGTTAGAAGATGTACTCAGACTGCTGGTTGCCGCCTCATCACATACATTTTGGTGTATGAGTTTTCTCCTGGACCTCTGTATGTGTCTAATATATATAGAGGAAGGGTTGATGAAAAGAACTGGGCCCTTAACAGTTATGATTTGCGGGGAAATTATAAATAATTTCTCTTGAAAGACAAACAGGAAAGGGGTAAAGTGTATCACATTAAGATCGAACTTAAACAGTTGGTCGTCTGACAGTGAATGACAGTGAACTGAAAGTGACAACCGTGACCCAATGCCACTGTGTCAGCTGATGATGGGGGGGGGGGGTGTTGTAAAGGAAACGTAGGAAGGTTGACGTTGTGTGCGCGCGCCGGGACAATCAAAATACCCCAAGTGTCTGGTTCGACACACTATTACCCTTCAGTTGTGGCCAGACATCCAGGAGTTGTACTCGCCTATTTGTGCTTGCGGGGGCTGAGCTTTGGCTCTTTGGTCCCGCCTCTCAACTGTCAATCAACTGGTATACAGATTTCTGAGCCTACTGGGCTCTGTCATATCTACATTTGAATCTACATCTACGTGTGTGTGTGTGTGTGTGTGTGTGTGTGTGTGTGTGTGTGTGTGTGTGTGTGTGTGTGTGTGTGTGTGTGTGTGTGTGTGTGTGTGTGTAACATCGTCCTGCACCACACAATTAGCCTCACTTGAACAACTACAAGAATAATTTTTATCCGACAAGACATTCAATGTTATATTCCGAGCTTGACCTTGCCCTTTGTAAGGCTCCATAATTGTACTGTAATGTGCAAATTATAAAGTTAATCCCAGGAATTAGAAACCTCCATTAAGAAGAGAGGTTAAGAAAAACTTAATTTACATTCTCTAACCATTCAGAGGAAGTGGAGACATAAGTGTACAAACAAATGAAAGCGTATAACAAAGAGGACAGAGCTGTTAATTAATTTATAAACACAAAATAGTACACAGAATAAGGGATACAAACAGGATAATTACAAAAATCATTCAAGACCCGACTAAATACTCGTTTGGGAATAATGCTGATTTACCGGGAACAAATTCCCGGTAACATAATAAATGTGGGATTCTTTGTTTTGTGCGGATGTGTGAGTTATGGGTATGGCTGTTGCCTGGTTGATCAGTCCAGCAACCAGGAGGCCTGGTCGACGACCGGGCCGCGGGGACGCTAAGCCCCGGAAGCACCTCAAG
>WNGS01163519.1:3968370-3983728 GCA_020271785.1 Procambarus virginalis | reverse complement strand
GGTAAGGTATGGGGTGATAAGTGCCAGCAGGCCGCCTGCTACCTCACGCTACACTATCAGAACCTGTGTCGTGCTCTCGGTATAGTAATAGATCTGAACCTCTTTATATACGTGGTGTAGTCGTGGGGCCGACGGTCATGCCACGTTGAGGTACACCGCTTCTCGCCCCAGATGTAGAAGGGTAAGACTACGGTGTGGCTCTGGCTACACTGGTCTTCACACACCAGGTGGTTCCTCAGGGGTCAGTGTTGCTGTAACCACACCACACAGGTAGTCTCAGGGGTCAGTGTGTGTACCACACACACACAGGTAGTCTCAGGGACAGTGCGTGTACCACACCACACAGCGCCGGGCAGCTGTGTACCCCACAAGGGTCTCAGGGGACGTGCTGTTGTACCACACCACACAGGTGCGTCTTCAGGGAAGCGTGTCCAACCACGGGTCAGGACAGTTGTGTACCACACCACACAGTGTCCAGGTCGTCGTTCAAGTTCGGGAATGTCCACCAACAGTGTCTCAACTGGCGGTACCCAGTCTCACGACAGTGCTGTGTACCACACCCACACGAGGTGGTCTCAGGGTACAGAGTCTGTGCGTACACACCACACACATTGGTCTCAAGGCGTCAGTGCTGTGTACCCACACACATTGTGTCTCAGGGTAACAGTGTTGTTACCACACCACACAGGTGGTCTAGGGGCATGCTGGTGTACCACACCCAACACAGGTGGTCCACGGGACAGTGTTGTGTACCACACCACACAGGCGTGTCTCAGGGTGTCAGGTTGTGTACCACACCCACACAGGTGTCTCATGGGGGACAGTGCTTCTGTACCCAACACCACATCAGGTGGCTCCAGGGTACAGTGTGTTGTGTACCACACACACACAGGGTAGGACAGGTCCCCACATGTGTAGGTGTGCTACCACACCCAGCACAGGGGTCTCCACGGGGACAGTTGCTGTGTACCACACACACAGGGGTCTCAGGGCAGTGTTGTGTACAGACCCCACACCAGGTTCTCATGGGAAGTTGTGGTACCACACCACCGGTGGTCTCACAGTGTCTGTGTACCACACCACACCGGTGGTCTCGACGGAGTCAGTGTTGTGTACCTCACCACACAGGAGGTCTCAGGGGACAGTGCTTGTCCCACAGGATGGTACCAGGACATGTTCCACCACAGGTGGTCTCAGGGCAGTGGGTGTACCACACCACACAGTGGTCTCAGGGGGGCAGTGTTTGTGTACCACCACACAGGGTCTCAGGGGACAGTGTTGTGTACCTCACCACACAGGATGGTCTCAGGGGACAGTGTTGTGTACCACACCACACAGGTGGTCTCAGGGGTCAGGTGTTACACCAGGGTGGAGTGTTGTGTACCAGTCACCACACAGGTGGGTCTCAGGGGACAGTGTTTGTGTACCACACCACACAGGTTCTCAGGGGACAGTGTTGTGTAACACACCACACAGGTGGTCTCAGGGGACAGTGCTGTGTACCTCACCACAACAGGTGGTCTCAGGGGACAGAGTTGTGTACCTCACCACCCAGGTGGTCTCAGGGGACAGTGTTGTGTACCCCACCACACACAGGTGGGTTAATCACCTCCATCAGGGGACAGGTGGTGTACCAACAACCGCGGACCTCTGATGTTTATACAGTGTTCTCTGATTGTGCCTATGGCACCTCTGCTCTTCACTGCGTGACAATATTTGCTTGGTTATGCTCCCTAAACGTTAGGTCGTCAGACATTATTTCCGGATCCATTACATACTGCTTTCCTACTATGGGTACATTTGATTGTGTTTTGTACCCTGTATTATGTTAAGGTCCTCATTTTTACTGTACCTGTGTACCTGGAATTTATCCCTGTTAAACATCATGTTATTTTCTGCTGCGCAGTCGAAAACTTACTCAGTGTGTAGTACTCAACAAAATGAAATACGGTCCTTCAACCGTGAAGAGCTGTCCCCCAGGGTACTCTGCTTGCTACAGTATTATTTCTCTTTCTCATATCGGACATAGAGACGGACAATATATAGTATTGTATCATCCTTTGCAGATGAAATTAGGATTTTTATGAGAGTAGACAACATAGAGGGCACGGCAAACCTCCAATCAGATGTAAATCAGATCTGTCAATGGCTACATAAAATAATATGGTATTTAATAAAGATAAGTTCCAGCTCCAGCGCTACAGAAAAAGTGAAATATACAAACGGAAACCACATACAAATCGTAGTCAAATCAAATGGCCTCGTGGAGCACTGTGGCCTCGTGGAGCACTGTGGCCTTGTGGAGCACTGTGGCCTTGTGGAGCACTGTGGCCTCGTGGAGCACTGTGGCCTCGTGGAGCACTGTGGCCTTGTGGAGCACTGTGGCCTTGTGGAGCACTGTGGCCTCGTGGAGCACTGTGGGCTTGTGGAGCACTGTGGCCTCGTGGAGCACTGTGGCCTCGTGGAGCACTGTGGCCTCGTGGAGCACTGTGGCCTTGTGGAGCACTGTGGCCTCGAGGAGCACTGTGGCCTCGTGGAGCACTGTGGGCTTGTGGAGCACTGTGGCCTCGTGGAGCACTGTGGCCTCGTGGAGCACTGTGGCCTCGTGGAGCACTGTGGCCTTGTGGAGCACTGTGGCCTCGTGGAGCACTGTGGCCTCGTGGAGCACTGTGGCCTTGTGGAGCACTGTGGCCTTGTGGAGCACTGTGGCCTCGTGGAGCACTGTGGCCCTCGTGGAGCACTGTGGCATCGTGGAGCACTGTGGCCCTCGTGGAGCACTGTGGCCTCGTGGAGCACTGTGGGCTTGTGGAGCACTGTGGCCTCGTGGAGCACTGTGGCCTTGTGGAGCACTGTGGCCCTCGTGGAGCACTGTGGCCTTGTGGAGCACTGTGGCCTTGTGGAGCACTGTGGGCTTGTGGAGCACTGTGGCCTCGTGGAGCACTGTGGCCTTGTGGAGCACTGTGGCCTTGTGGAGCACTGTGGCCTCATGGAGCACTGTGGCCTCGTGGAGCACTGTGGCCTCGTGGAGCACTGTGGCCTCGTGGAGCACTGTGGCCTCGTGGAGCACTGTGGCCTTGTGGAGCACTGTGGCCTTGTGGAGCACTGTGGCCTTGTGGAGCACTGTGGCCTTGTGGAGCACTGTGGCCTTGTGGAGCACTGTGGGCTTGTGGAGCACTGGCCTCGTGGAGCACTGTGGCCTTGTGGAGCACTGTGGCCTTGTGGAGCACTGTGGCCTTGTGGAGCACTGTGGCCTCATGGAGCATTGTGGCCTCGTGGAGCACTGTGGCCTCGTGGAGCACTGTGGCCTCGTGGAGCACTGTGGCCTCGTGGAGCACTGTGGCCTTGTGGAGCACTGTGGCCTTGTGGAGCACTGTGGCCTCGTGGAGCACTGTGGGCTTGTGGAGCACTGTGGCCTCGTGGAGCACTGTGGCCTCGTGGAGCACTGTGGCCTCGTGGAGCACTGGCCTCGTGGAGCACTGTGGGCTTGTGGAGCACTGTGGCCTTGTGAAGCACTGTGGCCTCGTGGAGCACTGTGGGCTTGTGGAGCACTGTGGCCTCGTGGAGCACTCTGGCCTCGTGGAGCACTGTGGCCCTCGTGGAGCACTGTGGCCCTCGTGGAGCACTGTGGCCTCGTGGAGCACTGTGGCCTCGTGGAGCACTGTGGCATCGTGGAGCACTGTGGCCTCGTGGAGCACTGTGGCCTCGTGGAGCACTGTGGCCTTGTGGAGCACTGTGGCCTCGTGGAGCACTGTGGCCTTGTGGAGCACTGTGGCCCTCGTGGAGCACTGTGGCCTCGTGGAGCACTGTGGCCTCGTGGAGCACTGTGGCCTCGTGGAGCACTGTGGCCTCGTGGAGCACTGTAGCCTTGTGGAGCACTGTGGCCTCGTGGAGCACTGTGGCCCTCGTGGAGCACTGTGGCCCTCGTGGAACACTGTGGCCCTCGTGGAGCACTGTGGCCTCGTGGAGCACTGTGGCCCTCGTGGAGCACTGTGGCCTCGTGGAGCACTGTGGCCTCGTGGAGCACTGTGGCCTCGTGGAGCACTGTGGCCTCGGGGAGCACTGTGGCTTTAAGGGCCACAAATAGTGGTGGTAGTGTAGGGAGCTTCACAACTCCAAGAGAGCCTATACCAAGTTATGAAGTACAACTTCTCATCCTCAAGCACGAACACCGCAAGAGAACCCGCCGTCCCTCACAACACAGGTCTGGGTGTCCGCGGGCTTCGGCTGGATCTCATCCTTGATAATTACAGAACCCAGACTATATCAAAACAATCGCCGCAGGTTGTAAACCAAATCTTAGATAGAACAATCCCCGCTCCCAATTACGTTCCAGCACACACACACACACACACACACACACACACACACACACACACACACACACACACACACACACACATGGAGCCCGTACCTTGTCAAGCACAAGACGAAGCTGGAAAAAGTCCAAAGGTATGCTACTAGACTAGTCCCAGAACTAAGAGGCATGAGTTATGAGGAAAGGCTGCGGGAAATGCAACTTACGACACTGGAAGACAGAAGAGTAAGGGGGGACATGATCACAACCTACAAAATCCTCAGGGGAATTGACCGGGTAAACAAGGATGAACTATTCAACACTGGAGGGGCGCGAACAAGGGGACACAGGTGGAAGCTGAGTACCCAAATGAGCCACAGAGACATTAGAAAGAACTTTTTCAGTGTCAGAGTAGTTAGTAAATGGAATGCACTAGGCAGTGATGTGGTGGAGGCTGACTCCATACACAGTTTCAAATGTAGATATGATAGAGCCCAGTAGGCTCAGGAAACTGTACACCAGTTGATTGACAGTTGAGAGGCGGGACCAAAGAGCCAAAGCTCAACTCCCGCAAGCACAATTAGGTGAGTACACACAGTGTGAAAACACTGTGTTTTCTTCTCAAAGTTGGGCAAGGGTGGCCGGGGCTTCACCGCACCTCCCACGGTCGCCGCCGCCATTTATCCCTGAGAGCCAAGCAAAGTTCAGAGGCTTAATAAGTGTCCCCAGCGGGTAAGTTCTAGGACTAACGGGGTGGCCACAGTTGTAATTACGGGCCCCCCTGTAGCACAGTAGTCTATGTCCTCGATTCACAGTCGCAGGATCCGGGTTCGATCCGCCGGCAGTATAGAAATGGATGAACACGTTTCGTTACATCTTTGAGAGAGTGCTAAGAAATAAGATCACAAAATACATGGAATCACAGCATCTCCATAACCCCGGACAACATGGTGTCAGAACAGGGCGCTCTTGCCTGTCACAGTTGCTGGACCACTATGACATGGCACTAGATGCCATGGAAGACAAACAAAACGCTGATGTAATTACACAAATCTCGCAAAAGCCTTCGACAAACGTGACCATGGTGTTATTGCACATAAAATGTGTGCAAAAGGAATTACCAGAAAAATAGGCAGATGGATCTACAATTTCCCGACGAATAGAACCTGACAATTTCCTGACTAATATGTAATAGTCAACAAAATAAAATCCGGACCATCAACCGTGGTTGATGGTCCGGATTTGCGAGTATAATCGATCCAGACCTCGGTCATTGCTCCTCAGTGTTAATGGTCTGGTGGTGGCAGCATAAGGTGATTCTAGAGTTTGCTAGGAGCCTAGCTCCACGTCATAACGGCTGTAGAATCTTAGCCGGTCAAAACGGTTAAGACCACGTGGCGTGGGATTCAGTTTGAGTAGTACTCTGGGGTCCCTTGGTTTGAAGAGAGAGTTAAATCAGGATACGGGTGGAGAATCAGATACCCCCCCCCCCACTTTGTTACAATGGATCAGTCCCCCAGGGTACTGTGCTTGATCCAGTACTTTTTCTCATCCTTATATCGGACATAGACAAGGACACAACCTAGAGTACTGTATCATTATTTGTAGATGACACTAAGATTTTTATGAGGGTAGACAACATGGAGAGCACAGCAAACCACCAATCAGATGACAGTCTGTTAATGAGCTATGGAAAATAATATGGTATTTAATGAAAATAAGTTCCAGCTCCTGCGCTACGGAAAAATGAAAAAAAAGCAATAGCCACGCACAAAACGCAGTCAAATCATAACATAGAACAAAAAATGCATGTTAAGGATCTGGGTGTACTCATGTCGGAAGACCTTACCTATAAAGAACACAATAAAGAAGCCGTCACAACTGTAAGAAAAATGACAGGTTTCATAACAAGAACTTTTCACACTAGAGATGCTATACCAATGATGATACTTTTCAAGACGCTAGTGCTCTCTAGAGTGGAGTACTGCTGCACAATGACAGCCCCTTTCAAAGCTGGAGAAATTGCTGACCTGGAGAGCGTGCAGAAATCCTTTACTGCTAGAATCCACTCAGTTAAACATCTAAACTATTGGGACCGACTAAAGAGCCTAAATCTGTATTCTCTTGAGCGCAGGAAAATAGTAGAGGGGCTGGTCCCAAACTGCACACAGAAATAACATCACATGAGACCATGAGGCATGGCAGGATGTGCAGAATACCCCCGTTGAAGAGCAGAGGTGCAACAGGTACTCTGAGAGAGAACTCTATCAACATCAGAGGCCCGAGACTGTTCAACACGCTTCCACTACACATAAGGAGCATAACTGGCCGACCCCTCACAGTGTTCAAGAGAGAGAACCTGATAAACACCTCCAAAGGATACCTATTCAACCAGGCTGTGACTCATACAATATAATTGCTGAAATAGAGGGAATACTGAAAACATGTCCGGCACGCATAGACGCGATAAAGCACCTAAATTATTGGGATCGTCTCAAAGCCCTCCAAATGTACTCACTAGAAAGAAGACGAGAGATCAAATAATATACACCTGGAATATACCGGAGGGCCAAGTACCAAATCTACACAGTAAAATAACAACGTACTGGAGTGAACGATATGGAAGAAAATGCAGAATAGAACCAGTGAAGAGCAGGAGTGCCATAGGCACAATCAGAAAACACTGTATAAACATCAGACGTCCGCGGTTGTTCAACACCCTCCCAGCGAGCATAAGAAATATTGCCGGAACAACCGTGGACATCTTCAAGAGGAAACTAGATTTATTCCTCAAAGGAGTGCCGGACCAACCGGGCTGTGGTGGGTATGTGGGCCTGCGGACCGCTCCAAGCAACAGCCTGGTGGACCAAACTCTCCCTGGCCTCGGGCCGGGCTTGGGGAGTAGAAGAACTCCCAGAACCCCATCAACCAGGTACCAACCAGGTATCATACATCAGCCGCGCCGAGTAGCCGCGTCCAACAGCCTGGTTGACCAGTCCAACAACCAGGAGGCCTGGTCGACGACCGGGTCGCGGCGAAACTAATGTAACCCTGGAGTTAGGCAACTGTTGTGGAAGGTCAGTAGTTGGCCTAGTAAGACGTGGAGAAGCCTAATTACAGGCTTCGTGTCTTCTAAAACGGGCATTATGGGAAGTATTGCCCAAATGGCCCCAAGCCCCACCAGCAGGATCTACCCAACTACTGCTTACACGTTACTCCTTGAGATCATCCTGGGCTCAGATGGCAAGTGACATCAGCGAGTGATAGCATCCAAGTGATAGCATCCGAGCGATAGCATCCGAGTGGCAATATAACAATGTTGCATTATACCCAAGTGGTAATATACCCAAGTGGTAATATACCCAAGTGGTAATATACCCAAGAGGCAATATACCCAAGAGGCAATATACCCCAAGAGACAATATACTCAAGAGGCAATATACCCAAGAGGCAATATACCCAAGAGAATATACCCCAAGAGACAATATACCCAAGAGGCAATATACCCAAGAGACAATATACCCCAAGAGACAATATACCCAAGAGGCAATATACCCAAGAGACAATATACCCAAGAGGCAATATACCCAAGAGGCAATATACCCAAGAGACAATATACTCAAGAGACAATATACCCAAGAGGCAATATACCCAAGAGACAATATACCCAAGAGGCAATATACCCAAGAGGCAATATACCCAAGAGACAATATACCCCAAGAGACAATATACCCAAGAGACAATATACCCAAGAGACAATATACCCAAGAGACAATATACCCAAGAGACAATATACCCAAGAGACAATATACCCAAGAGACAATATACCCCAAGAGACAATATACCCAAGAGACAATATACCCCAAGAGACAATATACCCAAGAGGCAATATACCCAAGAGGCAATATACCCAAGAGGCAATATACCCAAGAGGCAATATACCCCAAGAGACAATATACCCAAGAGGCAATATACCCAAGAGGCAATATACCCCAAGAGACAATATACCCAGGTGGTACTCGCCACGTGAAGACAAGAGCTGGGCCTCACCAGGAACCTGACCTGCTCACCAGCCTCTCACAACAAACCTCTCCACATCGCTCACCAACACACTGGAGGGTCCTCCACGATTTCCAGTGATCCCATCATAGCTCAGGAAAAATATTACTCGTGCGCTTCCACCTAAAAATGGAATATACGCACAAAACCTCTCAGATAATAATAATAATAATAATAATAATAATAATAATAATAATAATAATAATAATAATAATAATGAGAAAGCCAATAAAAGCCATAAGGAGGATTCGAACTTATGCTTTGGGTACTCCCAAGCAAACACCTTAGACCACTCCGCCACGAAATGGTCCAAAGGAATGGAACCCGGGATTCAAATGAATCCTCTATCGTTCCGAAGGATTACACTGAAGCCTAATCAGAGTTTCATAATGCCCCATACATTCTGGTTTGTAGTCTAGGAATTATACATCCTACGCTTCTACTCAAAAGCACAAAAAAAATCACAATAACAATGTATCAATGAGAAAATCAGTAGGAGCCATCAGGATTGGAAGCTGTGCTGTGGGTGCTCCCAAGCAAACGCCTTAGACCACTACCTTGTACATGATGGAAGGGGTTGTGGGAGTTGTTCTACTCTGTAAGCCGGGCCCGGGGTCACGCTTGACTTGTGAGGCTTGACCACTATGCCACGAAAGACCACTTAGACCACTACGTAGACTAAATGGTCTTTTTTCCTGAAGACTTCCACTTTCGTGGCTGTGGTGGGTATGTGGGCCTGCGGGCCGCTCCAAGCAACAGCCTGGTGGACCAAACTCTCACAAGTCAAGCCTGGCCTCGGGCCGGGCTTGGGAGAGTAGAAGAACTCCCAGAACCCCCATCCAGGTACATACCTTGAGGTTACCTTGAGGTGATTTCGGGGCTCTGCGACCCCACGGCCCGGTCGTCGACCAGGCCTCCTCGTTGCTGGACTGATCAATCAGGCTGTTGGACGCGGCTGCTCGCAGCCTGACGAATGAGTCACAGCCTGGTTGATAAGGTATCCTTTGGAGGTGTTTATCCAGTTCTCTCTTGAACACTGTGAGGGGTCGGCCAGTGTATGTGTACATGTACACATAAGGGGCATAATTGGCCGACCTCTCAGTGTTCAAGTGAGAACTTGACAAACCCTTTAAAAAGGATACCTGATCAACCAGGCTGTTGTTGCTGTTGCTTCTCCTCCACATGTTCCCCTCCCTGCTGCTGCTGCTGCTGCTTCTCCTCCACATGTTCCCCTCCCTCCTGCTGCTGCTGCTGCTGCTGCT
Organism: Procambarus virginalis; assembly: GCA_020271785.1. NCBI lineage: Eukaryota > Metazoa > Arthropoda > Malacostraca > Decapoda > Cambaridae > Procambarus > Procambarus virginalis. Next base: position 3,974,113 of record WNGS01163519.1, on the reverse strand, counting down.
GTTGCTGCTGTTGCTGCTTGTCCTCCACATGTTCCCCTCCCTGCTGCTGCTGCTGCTGCTGCTGCTGTTGCTGCTGTTGCTGCTTGTCCTCCACATGTTCCCCTCCCTGCTGCTGCTGCTGCTGCTGCTGTTGCTGCTGTTGCTGCTTGTCCTCCACATGTTCCCCTCCCTGCTGCTGCTGCTGCTGCTGCTGTTGCTGCTGTTGCTGCTTGTCCTCCACATGTTCCCCTCCCTGCTGCTGCTGCTGCTGCTGTTGCTGCTGTTGCTGCTTGTCCTCCACATGTTCCCCTCCCTGCTGCTGCTGCTGCTGCTGCTGCTGTTGCTGCTTGTCCTCCACATGTTCCCCTCCCTGCTGCTGCTGTTGCTGCTTCTCCTCCACATGTTCGCCTCCCTGCTGCTGCTGCTGCTGCTGCTGCTGTTGCTGCTTCTCCTCCACATGTTCCCCTCCCTGCTGCTGCTGCTGCTGCTGCTGCTTCTCCTCCACATGTTCCCCCCCTGCTGCTGCTGCTGCTGCTGCTGCTGCTGCTTCTCCTCCACATGTTCCCCCCCCTGCTGCTGCTGCTGCTGCTGCTGCTGCTGCTGCTTCTCCTCCACATGTTCCCCTCCCTGCTGCTGCTGCTGCTGCTGTTGCTGCTTCTCCTCCACATGTTCCCCTCCCTGCTGCTGCTGCTGCTGCTGCTGCTGCTTCTCCTCCACATGTTCCCCTCCCTGCTGCTGCTGCTTCTCCTCCACATGTTCCCCTCCCTGCTGCTGCTGCTGCTGCTGCTTCTCCTCCACATGTTCCCCCCCCTGCTGCTGCTGCTGCTGCTGCTGCTTCTCCTCCACATGTTCCCCCCTCCCTGCTGCTGCTGCTGCTGCTTCTCCTCCACATGTTCCCCCCTCCCTGCTGCTGCTGCTGCTGCTTCTCCTCCACATGTTCGCCTCCCTGCTGCTGCTGCTGCTGCTGCTGCTTCTCCTCCACATGTTCCCCCCTCCCTGCTGCTGCTGCTGCTGCTTCTCCTCCACATGTTCGCCTCCCTGCTGCTGCTGCTGCTGCTGCTTCTCCTCCACATGTTCGCCTCCCTGCTGCTGCTGCTGCTGCTTCTCCTCCACATGTTCGCCTCCCTGCTGCTGCTGCTGCTGCTGCTTCTCCTCCACATGTTCGCCACCTTCCGACTGGAAGATCACACACTACACCTTTACCATAGCATCTGGGCTCTTTGACACTAACCATAGACCCAAGAGCTGCCAATTTCTTGTTGTCAGCGATGCTGAGGGAAAACTGTTGCTGTGTCCTGGGCTCCTGTCCGCAAGCCGAGGAGCTCCAAGAGATCTACAGACTTCAAACTTTCATTGCATTCAACACTTTGTAGCCATTAAAATATAAACTATCGCAAAACAAAACACAAAAGAAAAAGATGGTAAGAGAAAAAATAACGTTACTGAAAACGAAAGAAAGGTTGATGTAGGGCTTAGCACGAATCTTCTCTATTTCTCATGTTCACTTTGGAAGGAAGTTGAAATATTAACACTCCAAAGTTCATTTTACAGTTTTGTGGCGTGACGCTGAGGAGAGTTTCGTTGATCCTATTAACTTTTTCAGAGGGAGTTGAGGTGCAACTTTGTTGGAGTAACAAAATATATAACCAATTAGGAAGCTGGGAAATAATGCGTCGCATGAGCCAATAGGCTTTGTGCCGGTCCTTAATTCTTATGACGTTATGATGACTGGGGCCGTGTGTGTGTTGGATATTATGCCTTGGTCATGAAGATGGTAGAAGGTGCCTGAGACTGAACTGAAAGTTTCTAGAGAATACCAGCCTGGATATGTACATGGGAGTGTCAGGACCACCAAACTTGGAGACCCGGGTCGACCCATCACCAGCCAGACACCTTCACCCATGTACACAGTGCCTAAGTGACTCAGGGGCTCCCTGTCATCATGCTGTGGGTAAGATGATGCCATTCTTGCTCCCACCTGACACGGAGCGCCTCCTACACCTCACCCTCGCATTTCAACAAATTTTCCTGATACGTTTCACTTACGAGACTAAAAGTGAAGGAAAGATTCCTTTCCTAGACATAACAGGCCCGGGAAGGAGGCTGAGAATTATCAGGGGAAAGAGCCAAGCCATTATGAATATTATATATATATATATATATATATATATATATATATATATATATATATATATATATATATATATATATATATATATGTATATGTGTGTGTGTACTCACCTATATGTACTCACCTATATGTGTCTGCAGGATCGAGCACTGACTCTTGGATCCCGCCTTTCGAGCATCAGTTGTTTACAGCAATGACTCCTGTCCCATTTCCCTATCATACCTGGTTTTAAAATTATGAATAGTATTTGCTTCCACGACCTGTTCCTTAAGTGCATTCCATTTTCCCACTACTCTCACGCAAAAAGAAAACTTCCTAACATCTCTGTGACTCATCTGAGTTTCCAACTTTCATCCATGTCCCCTCGTTCTGTTACTATTCCGTGTGAACATTTCGTCTATGTCCACTCTGTCAATCCCTCTGAGTATTTTATACGTTCCTATCATGTCCCCTCTCTCCCTTCTTCTTTCTAGTGTCGTAAGGCACAGTTCCCTCATGCGCTCCTCATACCCCATCCCTCGTAGCTCTGGGACGAGTCTCGTTGCAAACCTCTGAACCTTTTCCAGTTTCATTATATGCTTCTTCAGATGGGGACTCCACGATGAGGCGGCATACTCTAAGACTGGCCTCACGTAGGCAGTGTAAAGCGCCCTAAATGCCTCCTTACTTAGGTTTCTGAATGATGTTCTAACTTTTGCCAGTGTAGAGTACGCTGCTGTCGTTATCCTATTTATATGTGCCTCAGGAGATAGATTAGGTGTTACGTCCACACCCAGGTCTCTTTCGCGCGTCGTCACAGGTAGGCTGTTCCCCTTCATTGTGTACTGACCCTTTGGTCTCCTATCTCCTAGTCCCATTTCCACAACTTTACATTTGCTCGTGTTGAATTCCAGTAGCCATTTCTCTGACCATCTCTGCAACCTGTTCAGGTCCTCTTGGAGGATCCTGCAATCCTCATCTGTCACAACTCTTCTCATCAACTTTGCGTCATCCGCAAACATCGACATGTAGGACTCTACACCCGTAAACATATCGTTAACATATACAAGAAATAGAATTGGTCCCAGTAAGAAATAGAATTGGTCCCAGTAATTGTGTGTGTGTGTGTGTGTGTGTATCACGAAAATAAACACGTGGTTAAAAATGTGACAATGTCAGACCACGGAGGAAAAATGAAACATGAATTTCCTTAAGTACTTTCGTATATTAATAATATTAATATACGAAAGTACTTAAGGAAATTCCTGTTTCATTTTCCTCCGTGGTCTGACATTGTCATATATATATATATATATATATATATATATATATATATATATATATATATATATATATATATATATAAATTCATACTCGCAGTCTGTCTGTGCAAGTAATGTTGTGTTTTGATACCCTTCTCCAGCATGGAGGTGATCAAGGTCTTCTCCTTGGTCATTGTGAATCCTGCGGGTCACAGACTCTTCCTGGGTGGGTTGATCTCTAGCTCTTGGTCTCACACTCAGAGGTTGAAGACGAATGTTTACCGAATCATAAATTGATAGGAAGAGTCATGACCTGCCAATGGGAGCTACCTCTGGGGTCCTCAGCATCTCCAGGTCGAGCCCATACATCCAACCTTTCTTTCTTTCAGTCTTCCTTTCGATTTACTCATCAATTACGTATTACGACTATATTGCACTGGGAAGGGGTCAGGATAAGTATTTGGGATGGGACGGGGAAAAAGAATGATGCCCAACCATTTGGACGGTCGGGGATTGAACGCCGACCTGCATGAAGCGAGGCCGTCGCTCTACCGTCCAGCTCAAGTGGTTGTGACTTTCACACAGTACCGTGTAAAGAACCAACACAGGAACTTACATTAATGATAGTATACCTGGACCATACCTGGAGTGATTGGGCACCATTCCTTCCCCCCGTTTCATCTCAAATCCTTATCCCGACCCCTTCCCAGTGCTATATAGTCGTAATGGCTTAGCGCTTTCTCCTGATAGTTTCCCTCCCCTCATAACGGACTGACGGCGGAGTGGACAGCGCTTGGTATTCGTAGTCCTAAGGTTCTGGGTTCGATCCCCAGCGGAGGCGGAAACAAATGGGCAGTCTTTCACCCTTATGCACCTGTTCACCTAGCAGCAAGTGGGTACGTGGGAGTGAGACAGCTGCTACGGGCTGCTTCCTGCGGGTGTGTAACAAAAATGGAGGCCTGGTCGACGACCGGGCCGAGGGGACGCTAAGCCCGAAATCATCTCAAGATAACCCTCCCCCATACATTCCTGGAGACATGTTACAATACATAATTTCTACACAAGCAGATAACCAGAGATATCCTGACAACAACACACAAATAATCTACAGGTACAACACAAGACTGCACACACACACCACACACACACACACACACACACACACACACACACACACACCCACACACACACACACACACACACCACGAGGCGGTGCAGGAGACATACGGGCTCCTGACACACCTTATACTGGAAGCAAATAAATCCACCAAACAATTCACAATGTTGAGTTTAGTGAATTACATGATACAAGGGACATCTTGGTGAGCAGAGAATGGAGAACCCAACAGGTCGGAACCCATCCACATGCGGTAAGCAACGGACACGACACGAACAGTGAGAGTGGGAGACGGAGGCAGGGGGGGGGGGAGGGAGGGGGGGAGAGGAAGGGGGGGGAGGGAGGAGAGAGAGGGAGGGGGAATAGAGAGGGAGGGGGGAAAGAGAGGAGGGGGAAAGAGAGGGAGAGGGGGAAGAGAGAGGGAGGGAGGAGGGAAGAGAGAGGGAAGGGGGAATAGAGAGAGGGAGGGGGGAAGAGAGAGAGAGGGAGGGGGAAGAGAGAGAGAGGGAGGGGGGAAGAGAGAGAGAGGGAGGGGGAGAGGGAGGAGGAGAGGGAGGGGGGAAGAGGGGGGGGGAAGAGAGGAGGAGGGGGAAGAGAGAGGGAGGGAGAAGAGAGAGGGAGGGGAAGAGTAGGAGGGGAAGAAGAGGAGGGGAAGAGAGGGGAGGGGAAGAGAGAGGGAGGGGGAAGAGAGAGGGAGGGGGAAGAGAGAGGGAGGGGGAGAGGGAGGAGGGAGAGAGAGAGGGAGGGGGGAGAGAGAGAGGGGGGGGAGAGAGGGAGGGGAGAGAGAGAGGGAGGGGAGAGAGAGGGAGGGGAGGAGAGAGGGAGGGGGGAGAGAGAGAGGGAGGGGGAATAGAGGAGGGGGGGAGAGAGAGAGGGAGGGGGGGGGAGAGGGAGGGGGAGAGAGGAGGAGGGAATAGAGGAGGGGGGAGAGAGAGAGGGAGGGGGGGAGAGGAGGGAGGGGGGAATAGAGAGGAGGGGGGAGAGGGAGGGGGAGAGAGGTGTAACACTGTAAAGGTGTTTGGTTTAGTTTTATTTATATACATGGAGATATATGGTCACAGACAAGGATTTGACAGGCGCCAACTTGTCTGGCCTGGATCCACCCTCTAGTGTTAATGACCCGAATTGACCTGAGGTCAGTCATGCGAATCTCACCTGGCTCTCGCTAATCTTATAAGTGAGCCGGGTAGCCTTCAACATGCCGACGTTTAAGGAGTGGCTGGTGAGAGTGCCCCAGGCTATCTAACTTGTGGGCGGAGTTAGCACCAGGTTTCC
>WNGS01163519.1:3922170-3941457 GCA_020271785.1 Procambarus virginalis | reverse complement strand
ACACAAAAGGTTCCCGGAGGTCTTTACATAGAACAGGGAGATATCACGGCGCTGGGAGAGGTGACAGCAAACCAGGTGACCTTGGATAGGTTCGAAATTACAAGAGATGAGGTCAAAAGAACCTATTGGAGCTGGATGTAAGAAAGCTGTGGGCCGGATGGAATGTCGCCATGGGTATGGAAAGAGTGTGCAGGAGCACTTTGCTTACACTCTCCATAGTGTATAGTAATTCACTGTAAACGGGGGACCTACCAGAAGTATGGAAGACTGCTAATGTAGTACCAATATACAAAAAGGGTGCAGACAAGAGGCACTGAACTACAGGCCAGTGTCCTTAAACTTGTATACCATGCAAGGTGATAGAGAAGATTGTGAGAAAAAACCTAGTAACACATCTGGAGAGAAGAGACTTCGTGACAACCCATCAACATGGGTTCAGGGAGGGTAAATCTTGCCTTACAGGCTTGATAGAATTCTCAATCAGGGACAAAATTAAGCAAGAAAGAGAAGGGTGGGCGGACTAATTTTTTTGGACTGTCGGAAGCCTTGACACAGTACAAATAACAACATACTGGAGTGAACCAGATAGAAGAAAATGCAAAATAGAACCAGTGAAAAGCAGGGGTGCCATAGGCACAATCAGAGAACACTGTATAAACATCAGAGGTACACGGTTGTTCAACGTCCTCCCAGCGAGTATAAGAAATATTGCCGGAACATGAACATCTTCAAGAGAAAACTAGATAGTTTTCTTCAACAAGTGCCGGACCAACCGGGCTGTGGTGGGTATGTGGGCCTGCGGGCCGCTCCAAGCAACAGTCTTATGAGCCAAGCTCTCACATTCAAACCTGGCCTCGGGCCGGGTTTGGGGGAGTAGAACTACCACTAGAATCGGAGGGGGAAGGAGACGGTAACTCTTCTCCATGACTTTCAAGTATCAACATTACTTCAGAATTTGAGAGCAACTAAGGCTGACTGCCCCTGAAAATCACACAACATATCTTTGGAGAACATCAAACAAATACATGAACTTCACCATTCAATTCACCGAAGTCTCGGAGAATAGATGGTAGAAAGGAGGGGGAGGAGGGTACGACAGACATTCCAAGTCCCCCCCCGGCCTGGGACAGGCCTAGTCTGAGCTGTGGGAACACCTCTGGTGTAGCTGGCTTCTCTCTATCGTCTGTTTATTTAATGTACATGTCTATCGTCTGTTTATTTAATGTACAGTTCTTGGGCATTTAAGGGGAGAACTGGGAGCTAAACTCCGCCTACCAGGAGATAGTCTCTGGCTATCTTCCTACCCCTACCTTGACAGCGGCTTGTTTGATGGAAACAACACAGCCTCCCGTCTGTAATTATCAGCTTAGTGAGGTCACCTCACATGACCTGACCTCTACTCAACCTGTGAACAATTAACACTTGAAAGGTGTGACTTTTGAAATGCTTCTGGCCGACAGCCTGACGCCGCCAGTATCCTGTGTGACTGACTCTTGTTGCATGTGAAATATTAAATAAAACCATTTATGGTGTTACATTGCAATGATGATGCATCCATTGCAATGGTGGTGCGTCCTTTACAATAATGGCGTGTCCAATGTAATATTGATGCTTCATTTGCAATAATGGTGCGTCCCTTGTAATACTGGTGCGTCCTTTGCAACACTGGTGCGTCCCTTGGAATACCGGTGCGTCCCTTGCAACACTGGTGCGTCCCTTGGAATACTGGTGCGTCCCTTGCAACACTGCTGCGTCCCTTGGAATAGCGGTGCGTCCCTTGCAACACAGGTGCGTCCCTTGTAATACTGGTGCGTCCTTTGCAACACTGGTGCGTCCCTTGGAATAGCGGTGCGTCCCTTGCAACACTGGCGCGTCCCTTGCAACACTAGTGCGTCCCTTGCAACACTGGTGCGTCCCTTGGAATAGCGGTGCGTCCCTTGCAATACTGGTGCGTCCCGTGCAACACTGGTGCGTCCCATGCAACACTGATACGTCCCGTGCAACACTGGTGCGTCCCGTGCAACACTGATGCGTCCCGTGCAACACTGGTGCGTCCCGTGCAACACTGATGCGTCCCTTGGAATAGCGGTGCGTCCCTTGCAACACTGGTGCGTCCCTTGCAACACTGGTGCGTCCCGTGCAACACCGGCGCGTCCCTTACAACACTGGTGCGTCCCTTACAACACTGGTGCGTCCCTTACAACACTGGTGCGTCCCTTACAACACTGGTGCGTCCCTTGCAACACTGGTGCGTCCCTTGCAACACTGGTGCGTCCCTTGCAACTCTTGTGCGTCCCTTGCAACACTGGTGCGTCCCTTGCAACACTGGTGCGTCCCTTGCAACACTGGTGCGTCCCTTGCAACTCTTGTGCGTCCCTTGCAACACTGGTGCGTCCCTTGCAACACTGGTGCGTCCCTTGCAACACTGGTGCGTCCCTTACAACACTGGTACGTCCCTTACAACACTGGTGCGTCCCTTACAATAATGGTGCATCCCTTGCAACACTGGTGCGACCCTTGCAACACTGGTGCGTCCCTTGCAACACTGGTGCGTCCCTTGCAACACTGGTGCTTCCCTTACAACACTGGTGCGTCCCTTACAACACTGGTGCGTCCCTTACAATAATGGTGCGTCCCTTGCAACACTGGTGCGTCCCTTGCAACACTGGTGCGTCCCTTGCACACTGGTGCGTCCATTACAACACTGGTGCGTCCCTTACAATAATGGTGCGTCCCTTGCAACACTGGTGCGTCCCTTGCAACACTGGTGCGTCCCTTGCAACACTGGTGCATTAACCCGTAAACGACTGGGCTAAAGAAGAGTCCTACATCGTGGTGTAAATGCCATATAATACTTAACAAAACTTGAGTACCAACAAAAATTGGCATTTGGCAAATTGAGGACATCAGGTAATCGCAGAAAGCGATTGGAGCAGATTAAGGATTTAGTACACTGGTTCCTTACTTATTATTTTCCCTTGACCAAAGTCTTAACATAAATAGTTACCTGGAGCATATCTGGAGGAAGGTTCTGGGTGTTCTTCTGCTCCCCGAGTCCGGCCTGAGGCCAGGCTCGACTTGTGATAGGTTGACTTTCTTTACATTGACATCTAGTTAATTATTGCAGGTATCGAACTGGGTCCATGCACTAGTCCCACTCACTACCACACACGAGAATGTATGTATACAGAGTACTATGGTAAAGACACTCCATCACCTATGGTTGAGTGTTAAGTAACCCACTATATATGTTGTGTAACATCTAACACTGACCATGTAGGACATAAGAAACTACATATATGCTGGTTGGCATTGTATAAATGTATGGCCACGTGTGTGGTAAACAGTCAAATGAACTTAAAGGGAAAACCACTGATGTTATCACACTCATCGGGTATTATACCCCACTGTTGGCCTACTTTAGTACGTAATACTACTGGCTCTTGCCTCTTTCAACTTGGCTTAAAGTGTGGCACTAACTGCCTCAGATGGAGGAAGGAATCCCATTGCAGCAAGATCATGTATCTAATGGGAGGGAGGCTGTTGAAAATGAGTGGTCATTAACGAGGGGCATAGCGCCGAGGACATTGTTCCTTCAAGATTAGCCAAGTTCCTCTTCAAGGTTACGTGCTGCCATTGGCAGATTTTAGCGATTGAGGAACAAAAGACTTGGTTTAATCAAGCTATTTAAGGAAAACCTGTGGCATTTTGTGAACCATTGGCAGCACATTCATCGTAACTGCTTAAAATATCAGTTATTTCAACCCCGTCCTCCTGTTTAGATAGTACCTCTTGTGACCATCGTCAATAGTCACGATTTTTTTTTAATATATACAAGAGTTGTTACATTCTTGTACAGCCACTAGTACGCGTAGCGTTTCGGGCAGGTCCCTGGAATACGATCCCCGCCGCGAAGAATCGTTGCTACAACCAAGTACTCATTTTACTGTTGAGTTAAGCAGAGGCTACAGTTAAGGATTTGCGCCCAGTAAATCCTCCGCGGCCAGGATACGAACCCATGACAAAGCGCTCGCAGAACGCCAAGCGAGTGTCTTACCACTACACCACGGAGACTGTTAATATAATTCTAATTCGTACGTACTTAGCTTTTAGATAGTAATATACTGACTAGTAAGGAATTATTTTTAAATAAATGAAGCTGAAGAAGAAACTAATATAGCACACATATGTACTATGTTAGGCCTCGAATATCGTGTATTAGGCCTAGGAAGATTAGGTTAGTTTAGTTTGTCAAAGCAACACAAGTAAAAAATAGTTTTCCGGTTTTTCAAAGTCCAGATTTCAATATTCTAATTTTGTTGTTCGTGGGTATATATACTATGGTCCCCATCGTTACTATACGTACCACCAAAACAGGAGAATGGGCTAAATTATTCCTATATTATCTTCATATTGTGCACCGTTAAAATATTGGAGAAACTGTAAAAACATGACATTTAGAACTGTTCAGCAGAAATATTTTGCAAGAGGTGGCCAAATGTCTCGCACCTTAATCATTATTTTTCTAAAAACTTTCCCCAAATTTATTGGTTTTCCTTCAATCTCTATTGTACGAATATTTTAAATAGGAATACAATGCTGTAATACAAATCATTAAAACATACGAATTGCGATTTGTACTCAATTGTTCAATTTTTTCATTATTTAAGAAAGATCTTGGAGGATTACCGAGCAGCTATTTGATGGGATGGAACCCTGTACTCCCCAGTTGCACACACTACCAATTGGACCGTGATGATAGGTCATATGATGGGACTGGTTGTGCCATAGGCACAATCAGAGAACACTGTATAACATCAGAGGTCCGCGGTTGTTCAACGTCCTCCCAGCAAGCATAAGAAATATTGCCGGAACAACCGTGGACATCTTCAAGAGAAAACTAGATATTTTCTTCAAGAAGTGCCGGACCAACCAGGCTGTGGTGGGTATGTGGGCCTGCGGGCCGCTCCAAGCAACAGCCTAGTGGACCAAACTCTCACAAGTCAAGCCTGGCCTCGGGCCGGGCTTGTGGAGTAGAAGAACTCCCAGAACCCCATCAACCAGGTACAGTCCAGGTACATTCTTGGGACCGCAGTGTATATAAAATGTTGATATAAAAACAGAATGGTGCGGACTGTTGTGTAGAGAAGGTGGAGTGTGTTATGAGTGTCATGAAGGTGTACTTCATGAGAGACGGAGGAAGGGGGTGGAGTGGGGGGGGCCCCACAACCCTAAGTGTGGCTGAGTTAAGAGGACCTCATATTGGGGTCGAGGGTGGCTTGTCTCCCCTTCACAGGGACGCGCTCTGCCCGCCCACCACCTCTTCCTGATTCCCTTCTTCAACTACCATTATATTGCTGCTGCAACCTTTCATCTCAACGGGAACCTAACCAAGATTAAAAAAAAAGTGACGAATCTTTTTATAGTAGGCCTATGGCGGTAGTAACGATTGTATGGTAGGTCTAAGGCCTCCTTACCTTGAGGTTACCTTGAAGTGTTTCGGGGGCTTAGCGTCCCCGCGGGCCGGTCGTTGACCAGGCCTCCTCGTTGCTGGACTGGTCAACCAGGCTGTTGGACGCTGCTGCTCGCAGCCTGACGTATGAGTCACAGCCTGACGTATGAGTCACAGCCTGGTTGATCAGGTATCATTTGGAGGTGCTTATCCAGTTCTCTCTTGAACACTGTGAGGGGTCGGCCAGTTTTGCCTGTTATGTGTAGTGGAAGCGTGTTGAACAGTCTCGGGCCTCTGATGTTGATAGAGTTCTCTCTAAGAATACCTGGTTGATACCTGGTTGATGGGGTTCTGGGAGTTCTGTGAGGGGTCAGCCAGTTATGCCCCTTACGTATAGTGGCAGCTGCGGCCAATGCTCTAGATTAAGATTTGTCTCATTTGTAAACGTGTATACTGCTTTTCTAGTTTAGTGAGGCCTTATTACTCGTAATTCTAGATTATTTCTGCGTGAAATCATTAATTTGAATAAATTATTAGTTTATATTATTCGGGCATGTCAATCATGCGGCCCATTGCAAGCACACCTGCAGCCACAGGTGTGTTCATTTTGAACTGTTGTTATTTGTATGCAATGTATTTGTTGCTGTTGCATAGAAGTCTATCACAATAATTGTACTCTTCAAGTCACTTGTTATCTTGAGGTTATCTTGAGATGATTTCGGGGCTTTTTTTTAGTGTCCCCGCGGCCCGGTCCTCGACCAGGCCTCCACCCCCAGGAAGCAGCCCGTGACAGCTGACTTAACACCCAGGTACCTATTTTACTGCTAGGTAACAGGGGCTTAGGGTGAAAGAAACTCTGCCCATTGTTTCTCGCCGGCGTCCGGGATCGAACCCGTGACCACAGGATCACAAGTCCAGCGTGCTGTCCGCTCGGCCGACCGGCTGTCCCGTCTTGAGTACTGCTCAGTACTCACTTCCCCCTTCAGAGCAGGAGAGATTGCTGAAATAGAGGGAATACAGAGAACATATACGGCACGCATAGACGAGATAAAGCACCTAAGTTATTGGGATCGTCTCAAAGCTCTCCAAATGTACTCACTAGAAAGGAGACGAGAGAGATACCAAATAATATACACGTGGAAAATACTGGAGGGCCAGGTCCCAAATTTACACAGTAAAATAACAACATACTGGAGTGAACGATATGGAAGAAAATGCAGAATAGAACCAGTGAAGAGCAGAGGTGCCATAGACACAATCAGAGAACACTGTATAAACATCAGAGGTCCGTGGTTGTTCAACATCCTCCCAGCGAGCATAAGAAATATTGCCGGAACAACCGTGGTATTCAAGATAAAACTAGACTGTTTTCTAAAAAGAAAAAGTGCCGGACCAACCGAGCTGTGGTGGGTATGTGGGCCTGCGGGCCGTTCCAATCAACAGCCTGTTGGACCAAACTCACAAGTCAAGCCTGGCCTCGGGCCGGGCTTGGGGAGTAGAAGAACTCCCAGAACCCCATCAAGCAGATATCAGGAAGCTATGTTGCCGTTTAATTTTTTTTCTTTTTCTTTTGTAAACTATTTCATTACTTTGCATTCATGAATGAGGCGAGCCGCTGCAGCATCTGTATGCACATTGTATGTTTCTAAGTTTAAGTAACACAAATATTCTGCAATAATTGTTATTAAATGACTGAAATTAGTTGTGGTGTGTGGCCCTCATGAGAACACAAATGTGGCCCATATGGCCCTCGGGGGGACTCTCACTTTGACATGCCTGATTTATATGATTGTGCAGCTTTGACACACACACACACACACACACACACACACACACACACACACACACACACACACACACACACACACACACACACACACACACACACACACTGATGTTAACAAGCCTGACTCACATCTGAACTGCCCTCAGGAACCTGTGTAAGGAATCATTCAGAACCTTGTATACCACATATGTAAAACCAATCCTGGAATATGCAGCCCGTATCATGTCAAGCACAAGACGAAGCTGGAAAAAGTTCAGAGATATGCCACTAGGCTAGTCCCGGAACTAAGAGGCATGAGTTATAAGGAAAGGCTGCGTGAAATGCCCCTCACGAGAGTGGAAGACAGAAGAATAGGGGGAGACATGATCACTACCTACAAAATTTTCAGAGGAATTGACAGGGTAGATAAAGACATACTGTTTAACACGTGTGGTACGCGATCAAGAGAACGCAGGTGGAAACTGAATACCCAAATGAGCCACAGGGACGTTAGAAAGAACTTTTTCAGTGTCAGAGTAGTTAACAGATGGAATGCATTAGGCAGTGATGTGATGGAGGCTGACTCCATACACAGTTTCAAATGTATATATGATTGAGCCCAGTAGGCTCAGGAATCTGTAGACCAGTTAAGAGGCGGGACCAAAGAGCCAGAGCTCATCCCCGCAAGCACAACTAGGTGAGTACACAAGCACGCACGCCTGCGCTTGACTAAGAGTCCGCCGCCCACAAATAACTCCGTGGCAGGGAATAATGTTGTCAAACTCATCATACATAGCGTAACCCACAAGATGGTCGAGGCTTCACCTCCACACTGGCCACACTACGCACTCTAACACTACCACCACTAACTATTATCACCCAATACATCCGTTTCTTAAGGATTCGGCAAAGTCGTATTGCAGGTGTGACAACGTCTGCTAGTCTGCTAATTTAGTTACTTGCCCCCATTCACATGTATTGTTTGGCCCATTCCACTGTGATAAATACTGGATCTGCTAGTTCCTGTTTGTGTTTACTATGTGTTTGTGCTATTCTACTTCAAATTTATCTAATAGTTATCCTCTAATGACACTTTTAAGGGTCCAATTTGATAACTCAAGATTTCGTTCAGAATTGCCTTTATTTACTGCAAGCTTAGCAAGGGCATCAATTTAATCATATTGTTCCAGCCCAGGTGAGAGGGGATCCACAACATTTAACTTTTACCCTCATATTAAGTATACATATATATCTAGCTTGGGAGACAAGCACATTATTATTTGACTTTAAGCTATTTAATGCTAGTAGTGAGAACAGTTAGCTGTATACTGCAGTGTTTTCAATAATGTTGAGTTCTACCATGACAGTACAACTTGTAAGGTGAATGCCAAATTACCGACTTTTATATTATTTTAAATTGAGCTTCCATCGGGCTGATTAACAATAACAGTACTTCCCGCCCTCCTGTGGCTTAATTGAATGATCCGTCGATGTATGTGGACTGGTGATATCCCCGACATACTTAAAACAGCAGAGGTAGTACCACTCCATAAGGGCGGAAATAAAGCAGAGGAGGCAAAGCCTGGCCTATGGCCGGGCTTGGGGAGCAAAACAACTCCCTGAACCTCATCCAGGTGCAATCCAGGTAGACCGATGGCAGTAACATCACACCCAAAATCCATTGAGGAGTAGAGGTGACATAGGCACAATCAGAGAGGACTGAACATCAGAGGTCCACGGCTGTTAAATACACAATCCTCAAGCATTAGAAATAGTACTGGAAGAAAGGTATTGTCGGAACAAAGGATCAAAGGTCTTCGAGAAGAATTTAGATGAGTGCGTGCAAGAAGTTCCGGATCAAGGTTCTTCAACTTAGGACAATTAAAATGGAAAAATGTGGCAAATACTATTATAGCAGAGAGAATCCCAGGAAGCAGTCTGAATGAACAGACACACACAAATGACCTCTTGCAGATGTGTGATAGATTGCTTTAAACCAGCAAATAGAAGAGCCAACAAGGAAAGAAAACATCCTAGACTTTATTTTTACAAACAACGATGAGCTGATTAGGGACATAATGATTACAACTACTTGTTACTCAGATCACAACCTGATCGAAGTTCAGACGAGCGTGGGCAGCACTGATCTGTGCAGGCAATCTCCAATCCCAGAGAAGGAGAATTCAGCAATTTCAATTTTAATAAACTGATTACCTGGGAACGAATAAACCAAGACTTCACAGAACTATGCCGGGAAGAACAACTACATAATGCACACTTAAACCAGTGCTTCGAGAAAATATGCACAGTAGCACTACAAACAAGTAGACGGCATATACCACTACGAAAAAAAGAGAAAAAGATGCAAACTGGAATGAGAGCGACGGTCCCTCTATAGGCGAAGACAACAAACAGCAGAACATCTCAGACGCTCCACTCTATCCCAACACCGACCAGGAAGGTTGTGTAGGGAAATAGAAATGATCGAGCTCAAGCTGAGAGAATCATATAAAATCTAAGAGAGGTTAAGGGAGCAAAAGGCAATAAGGAAAATAGAGAGGAACCGAAATACTTTTTCTCGTATGGAAAAACAAGAACAAAAACTGCATCCAGCATTGGGCCCTTAATTGCGCAAGGGTGAAGTAACTATCACAGATGACAACAAAGAAATGAGTGAAATACCGAGGCCTCAGTACGATTCTGTTTTCAGTGAAGCCCTGAACACGTTGAAGATCAATGATCCAAATGAATTCTCCATGACTGTGACACCAACATGGAACCACACATCAGATGTCACCCTAACCCCACTGGACTTTGAAGTAGCCATAGACAGCATCCTCACGCACTCTGCACCAGGCCCAGGCCCACTTATTTTATATTCATCAGGAAGTGCAAAACACTGCTATCACATCTTTTGGAGACGGCGCCTAGATACTGGCGTCATCCCTGACATACTTAAACAGTGGAGATCGCGCCACTTCACAAAGGAGACAGTAAAGCAGATGCACAAATTAATAGACCAATAGCTCTAACGTCACACATCATAAAAATCTTTGAGAGAGTGCCAAGAAGTAAGATTACAAATCACATGGACTCACAACATCTACATAACCCTGGACAACACGGGTTCAGAACAGGGCGCTCCTGTCTCACAGTTGCTAGATCACTATGACCTGGTCTTAGGTGCCATGGGAGACGAGCAAAACACAGATGTAATATACACAGACTTGCAAAAGCTTTCGACAGATATGAACATGGTGTAATTGCGCACAAAATGCGCGCAAAAGGAATTACCGGCAAAGTAGGGAGATGGATCTTCATCTTCACAACGAACAGAACGCAGTGTGTAATAGTCAACACAGTAAAATCCGGCTTATGTACTGTGAACAGCTCAGTCCCCCAAGGTACCGTACTTGCTCCGGTACTTTTTCTCATCTTCATATTAGACAGACAAGGATACATACTACAGCACTGTATCATCATTTGCAGATGACATTAGGATTTTCATGCCAGTAGACAATATAGAGGACACGAGAAACCTCCAATATGATGAAAATCGGGTCTTTCAATGGCCCCAGATAATAATATGATTTTTAATGAAAATAAGTTCCGGCTCCTGCGCTATGGAAAAAATGAAAATTTAAATACGGAAACCATATATAAAATGGAATCAAATCACACTATAGAACAAAAAAGCAGTGTAAAGGACTTAGGAGTAATCATGTCAGAAGATCTTACCTTTACAGAACACCATAAAGTAACTGTCACGACTGCAAGAAAAACGACAGGTTGGATATCAAGGACCTTCCAAACAACGGATGCCACACTAATGATGATACTTTTCAAGACACTAGTGCTCTCTAGGGTGGAATATTGTTGCACTCCAATAGCCCCATTCAGAGCCGAAGAAATTGTTGACCTGGAGTGTGTGCAACGATCCTTTACCGCTAGAATCTACTCTATAAGTCATCTTAATTATTGGGACCGATTAAAAGTTCAGAATCTGTATTCTCTAGAGCGCAAGCGAGAGAGATACATAATAGTCTACACTTGGAAGATATTAGAAGGATTGTTTCCAAATCTGAACACATACATAATATCACATAAGACCAGGAGGCATGTCAGGATGTGCAGAATACCCCCGTTGAAGAGCAGAGGTGTAACAGGTACTCTGAGAGAGAACTATCAACATCAGAGGCCCGAGACTGTTCAACACGCTTCTACTACACATTAAGGGACATAACTGGCCGACCCCTCACAGTGTTCAAGAGAGAACTGGATAAGCGCCTCCAAAGGATTCCTGATCAACCTGCCAACCTGAGGATACCTACATTGTGGATGTCTAGTTACTAACTCTTATATTCCTTTGAACTGTGCTGTCATCGGGCTGATGGGCAATAACAACACTTCCTGCTCTCCCTGTAGCTGTACTGAGTGATCCGTCAGTGTATATGGTCTGTACGACGCTTGAAACAACGCAAGGATCCCACGTTTAGTATGTTAACAGGTAATTTGTAACAAAAATCAACAACCCTGTTTCCATACCACTAATTACCCAGGTTTTTCCTGAATCTAAAATTATTCAATTTATATATATTGTTTCGTGCTCTATATTGTTTTTATGTATTTAAGAGCTCATGAATTCGTCCAGTGACTATATAAGGAATTCAGGGTTTTATGGGATTCAGTTTTAAAGATAATATATTCTAAATTATGTTCGGCTGTATGATTCTAATAAAATTTACACCTCCTGACAAATGGTCTATTGTTGGTAATAAATTACTCCGTAAATCATTCCAATCTGTGAATAACACCGTGAGGTCCTCCACAGGAGTCGCCCACCGCTAAACGTCTGATATATATATATTAAATTACTTTTATTGTAAAAATTTTTAATATAAAACTAATTTATTTCGGTAAATGCGCCTCTTCCTGGTGAAAAATTATGAGGGTTGGCGAGTGAAGTGTACGTCGGGATCCTCGTGTGTACGTCAGGGTCCTCGTGTGTACGTCGGGGTCCTCGTGTGTACGTCAAGGTCCTCGTGTGTACGTCGGGGTCCTCGTGTGTACGTCGGGGTCCTCGTGTGTGCGTCAGGGTCCTCGTGTGTGCGTCGGGGTCCTCGTGTGTACGTCGAGGTCCTCGTGTGTACGTCAGGGTCCTCGTGTGTACGTCAAGGTCCTCGTGTGTACGCCAGGGTCCTCGTGTGTACGCCAGGGTCCTCGTGTGTACGTCAGGGTCCTCGTGTGTACGTCAAGGTCCTCGTGTGTACGTCGGGGTCCTCGTGTGTACGTCGGGGTCCTCGTGTGTACGCCAGGGTCCTCGTGTGTACGTCAGGGTCCTCGTGTGTACGTCAGGGTCCTCGTGTGCACGTCAAGGTCCTCGTGTGTACGTCGGGGTCCTCGTGTGTACGTCGGGGTCCTCGTGTGTACGTTGGGGTCCTCGTGTGTACGTCGGGGTCCTCGTGTGTACGCCAGGGTCCTCGTGTGTAAACCAGAGTTTACCTACCTACCTTTGTGTCAACCTTTTGGAGGTTCCGGGGATCAAAGGCTACGAGCAGCCGCGTCCAACAGGCTGGTTGATCCGACGACCAACTGGTAGGCCTGGTAGGAGACCGGACCACGGGGCTGTTGATCTCCGGAAGCTCCACAAGGTAGACACATGGTAGGTCGGGCCCTAGTTGGTCATTTGGTCAATCAGGTTCTTGGACGCGGCTGCTTGCAGCTTGAAATATGAACCACAGCCTGTTTGATCAGGTATCCTTTGGAGGTGTTTGTCAAGTTCTTTCTTGAACACTGTGAGGGGGGTCGAAGCGTGTTCTACAGTCTCGGGCCTCTGATGTTGATAGAGTTCTCTCTCAGAGTACATATTGCACATATACTTTTCAACGGGGCTATTTTGCACATCCTGCCATGCCTTCTGGTCTCATGTGATGCTGTTTCTGTGTTCATATTTGGAACCAGTCCCGATTGTAACTTTTGTATACAATTTGTGTGAATCCCATCCCATGTTGGAATTGGAGAACATGACTTTGTAGATCGATTGGCTAATGAGGTTTACAGAAAAGAATACATTATAACTTTGGACTATAATGCAATGATTAGACACATAAAAAATAAAGAAATTATTTCAGATTTTGAAGAACTAAGAAATGCCCAGAGACCCGAAAGCTGCATTATCAAGAGCTATGCCAACTTTTGTTTTAATAGGTATTTGTTTGTATGGTCAGCACATTAACCGGACCAGGCAATTATTCGCACATCATTGCGCGAATTCGCCTTGGCTATAGACACATCTGGCAGGTTAGTGAAGCTGAGCCACTACCAGAATATCCAGCTTGTAAACTCTGTGACAAACCTTTAAGGCATTCACTAGAACACTATATTATTGAATGTGAAACCGTAAATTTTTTTAGACCTCTTGGCCTGTTGTACCACCAACTGTGTAACTGTTTCATTGAATCTGGTGTACTGGACGACATTCTAAAAATTTATCCTAAATTTGCTTGTCCATTTTAAAGAATGATTTTTTTTTTATTTATTTTTAAACTGCATCTCTTATGAACCCATCCCTGCCTTTGTGTGGCAGTACACAATAGAAAGTTGGATTTACAAATTCGTACGTTGAAACATGTATAGTCTAATACAGTTGATTGTAACCATGATTACATATATATATATATATATATATATATATATATATATATATATATATATATATATATATATAAATTATGTGCTTCAGCCTACAGTTTAGTATTGCCTTGTGTATGATCCTCTGTCCTGTGTGACAGTGAATACCAGCATTATCTTCTCTCTAGTAAGACCTAATTGAATTACTGAGATTAGGCAAAATTATAATTAATTTTGTTAATAAAGATGTTAATAATAATAAGCCCCTCTAATATTTTCCACGTGTAGATTAGTATGTATCTCTCCCGCCTGCGCACTAGAGAATACAGATTTAGGCCTTTTTATCGGTCCCAATAATTTAGATGACTTATAGAGTGGATTCTAGCGGTAAAGGATATTTGCACACACTCCAGGTCAGCAATTTCTCCGGCTCTGAATGGGGCTGTTAGAGTGCAACAGTATTCCACCCTAGAGAGCACTAGTGTCTTGAAAAGTATCATCATATGTATGGCGCCTCTTGTTTGGAAGGTCCTTGTTATCCATTTGTTATGTCGTTTTTGTTGCAGTCGTGACAGCTTCTTTATTGTGTTCTTTAAAGATGAGGCCTTCCGACATGATTACTCTTAGATCCGAGAACTCGACAAACATCTCCAAAGAATACCTGATCAACCAGGCTGTGATTTATACATCAAGCTGCAAACAGCTGCGTCCAACAGCCATTTTGATCAGCCCAGCAACCAGGAGGCCTGGTCGAGGATTGGACCGCGGGGAAGTTGATCCCCGAAATCACCGAAAAGTTGGGTACCACTTCCGTCTGTCTGCTTGTCTGTGTCTTGTTCCTCCTCGCAAAACAAGGTGAGGGCAGTAGTAGTCTGGGAACCTGTTTGATACTGGCTTGATGGGGTTCTGGGAGTTCTTCTACTCCCCAAGCCCGGCCCGAGGCCAGGCTTGACTTGTGAGAGTTTGGTCCACCAGGCTGTTGCTTGGAGCGGCCCGCAGAGCCACATACCCACCACAGCCCGGCTGATCCGGGACTTCTCTTAGGAAACAGTCCAGTCCAGACTTCTCTTAGGAAACAGTCCAGTTTTCTCTTGAAGATGTCCACGGTTGTTCCGGCAGTATTTCTGATATTCGCTGAGAGGACGTTGAACAACCGCGGACCTCTGATGTTTATACAGTGTTCTCTGATTGTGCCTATGGCACTCCTGCTCTTCACTGGTTCTATTCTGCATTTTCTTCTATACTGTTCACTCCAGTATGTTTTTATTTTAATGTGTAGATTTGGGACCTGGCCCTCCAGTATTTTCCATGTATATATTATTTTATCTCTCGTCTCCTTTCTAATGAGTATATTTGGAGAGCTTTGAAACGACCCCGATAATTATGTGCTTTATGGCGCCTATGTATGCTGTATGCTGTTTCTGTACTCCCTCAATTTCAGCAATCTCTCCTGCTCTGAAGGGGGAAGTGAACACTGAGCAGTACTCAAGACCGGACAGCACAACTGATTTGAAGAGTACAACCATTGTGATGGGATCCCTGGATTTGAAAGTTCTCATAATCCATCCTATCCTTTTTCTGGCTGTCGCAATATTTGCTTGGTTATGCTCCCTAAACGTTAGGTCGTCAGACATCACTATTCTCAAATCCTTGACATGATGTTTTCCTACTATGGGCAGATTTGATTGTGTTTTGTACATTGTATTATGTTTCAGGTTCTAATTTTTACCGTACCTGAGTACCTGGAATTTATCAATGTTAAACATATGTTATTTTAAGCTGCCCAGTCGAAAACATTATTAATATCTACTTGTAGTTTTTCAGTGTCTTCAGCAGAGGTAATTTTCATACTGATTTTTGTGTCATCTGCAAAGGATGATACGAAGCTGTGCCTTGTATTAGAGTCTATATCTGATATGAGAATAAGGAAAAGCAGTGGTGCAAGGACTGTACCCTTGAGGTACTGAGCTTTTAACTGCGCTTGAACTCGATTTTATATGGTTGACTCTTACTCTTTGTGTTCTGTTAGACAGAAAACTGAGTATCCAGCGTCCTACTTTACCGGTTATTCCCATTGACCTCATTTTGTGTGCTATCACTCTATGGTCACATTATCGAAAGCATTTGCGAAATCAGTGTATACCACATCTGCATTCTGTTTTTTCTTCTAATGCCTCAGCGACTTTTTCGTAATGGTTAAGTAGCTGTGAGAGGCATGATCTTCCTGCTCTAAATCCATGTTGGCCTGGGTTGTGAAGGTCATTGGTTTCCATGAAACTAGTGACCTGACTCCTGATCACTCTCTCAAATACTTTTATTATGTGGGACGTTAGTGCAACTGGTCTATAATTCTTTGCCAATGCTTTGCTCCCTCCCTTGTGTAGAGGGGCTATGTCTGCTACTTTAAGTGTATCCGTTATCTTCATCCGTGATGGGGGTGTCCGTCATAGGCTTGTCAAATGATTGGCATGTCTTGCCAGGTAAGTGGCCGTGTCCGCCGCTTGAGGGAAGTACCAAGAGGGCGATGAGGGGTTCAGGTGGAGTCAGCTGATGAGGGTAATGTAATGAGGTGACCGGGAAGAACTCTCATGTCTGGCCGTTGGCCGCATCCTGCAGCAATATTGATCTGTGAAGGGGGAGTTTGGCGGGCACTAGAGCGCCTGGCACGGGGACATCACCCCCCCCCCCAGAACCCCATCCAGGTATAATCCAGGTATCCTAACACATGCTCACCTCCCTGCACACCTTTGATGCCGCCAACGGGTCTGGACAGAGCGTGTCGAGAGATGACATGTGGTTGACGCTGGCTAGAACTTTTGTTTTATTATGTTTAATGAGTGTGAGGTCCAGCTGCTAGCGTACCTTGCGGTTACCTTGCGATATTTCCGTGGCTCAACTTCCCCGCGGTCCAGTTCTCGACCAGGCCTCCTGGTTGCTGGACTGGTCAACCAGGCTGTTGGAAGCGCTGCTCGCAGCCTGCCGTATGAATAACAATCTGAGTGATCAGGTATTATTTGGAGGTGCTTATCCAGTTCTCTCTTGAACACTGTGAGGGGTCGGCCAGTTATGCCCCTTATGTGTAGTGGAAGCGTGTTGAACAGTCTCGGGCCTCTGATGTTGATAGAGTTCTCTCTCAGAGTACCTGTTGCACCTCTGCTCTTCAACGGGGGTATTCTGCACATCCTGCCATGCCATCTGGTCTCATGTGATGTTATTTCTGTGTGCAGGTTTGGGACCAGCCCCTCTACTGTTTTTCCACGTGTAAAATATTACGTGTATATCCCGCCTGCGCTCAAGAGAACATCGATTTAGGCTCTTTAGTCGGTCCCAATAGTTTGGATGTTTCACTGAGTGGATTCTAGCAGTAAAGGATCTCTGCACGCTCCCCACGTCAGCAGTTTCTCCAGCTTTGAAAGGGGCTGTCATTGTGCAGCAGTATTCCACTCTAGAGATCATTAGCGTTCTTGAAGATTATCATCATTTGTATAATATCTCTAGTTTGAAAAGTTCTTGTTATCCAACCTGTCATATTTCTTAGAGTGGCGACGGCTAGTTTATTGTGTTTTTTTAATCTATGGAGAAAACCTAAAATAACAAAACGGAAACCATATATAAAACGAAATCAAATCACACTTTAGTACGAAAAAAGCAATATAAAGGATCTAGAAGTAATACTGTCGGAAGACCCTACTTTTAAAGAACCCAATAAAGCAGCTGTCACAACTGCAAGAAAAATTACAGGCTAGATAATAAGAATCCTTTAAACAACAGATGCAATATTGTTACGCATTTACAACCCCATTCAAAGCTGGCTGAATT
Organism: Procambarus virginalis; assembly: GCA_020271785.1. NCBI lineage: Eukaryota > Metazoa > Arthropoda > Malacostraca > Decapoda > Cambaridae > Procambarus > Procambarus virginalis. The sequence goes on along the minus strand of WNGS01163519.1, from coordinate 3,923,791 downwards.
GCTGATCGTGAGAACATGCACAGGTCTTTTACTGGCCGAACTCATTCAAAACATTTAAATTATTGGGACCTATTGAACATTTTAAACCTGTATTCTCTAGATAGTAGGCGAGAGAGAGAGAGAGAGAGAGAGAGAGAGATTTGCTTGCGAAGTTCTAAAAGTACTGGTTCCAAATCTGAACATGGAATTAACATCACGGGAGACTAGGAGGCATGACAGGAAGTACAAAATAGCCCGTTGAAAAGCGTAGGCCCAAGACATTTCAACACTCCCTCTACACAAAAGGCGCATAACTGACCGACTTACAGGTCACAACAGTGTTCAAGAGAAAACTTGATAAACCTCCAAAGGATAGCAGATCAACCAGACTGTGAGTCATATCTCAGGTTGCAAACAGCTGTGTCCAACAGCGTGGTTGAATAGATCACCAGCCAGAAAGCCTTGTTGGAGAAGGGCGACGGGGTGTTGCTCCCCTGTAACAAACAACAGGTAATCAACAGATAGCCAACTTCAACTACATTGAATCTTCCACATAGATAATTACAGAGCACATTAACAAAATACATTGCAGAACACTAATGAGCCGGTGTTTTTGGCTTGCTGAAAACGGAATTGTACTGTTGTGTTAATATTTCGCTCATTTCTTTGTTGTCATCTGGGAAAATTCGATCTCCCTTTCGCAGGGGCCCAATACTGGATGTAGTTTTTGTTCTAGATTTTCCGTAGGAGACAAAGTATTTCAGATTCCTCTTCTTTCTCTGAAGGCCTTTTGCTCTCTCTGCCTCCCTTGGATAGTATATGATTCTTGTAGCTTTATTCAATCGTTTTCATTTCTCTACATAGCCTTCTTTGTCGTTCTTGAGATATATCTATATAAATAAAAAATGGAAATGTTCGTTTGTTCAAAATGGCTAATCTCTGAAAGTTCTCTGATTGCTTTAAAATTTTCACACAACGTTCCATTCAAATATGTGGGTATTTTATATACCTACTATATAGATGCCACCCCTGTTACAGGTAAAACCATGATTTTTTTTAAAACGGCGCCATCTGTTGCACATAAGAGCAACACACGCTATATTAAATTTGTTATGATCCCATTTCAATGTTTCCGATTGCGTTGATAAATTGAATTTTCATATATTTCGATTTATTTCAATTTTGATCTAATTATTTTGTGTGAGAGTGCGTTGGAATTGAGCTGTGTGTTTACCATACCGTTCATTTGTGAGTATAGTTTATTTGTTTATTTTCTCATTGCTTTTATTTCGTTTTTAACTTTTTCTATATATTTCAGTGATGGAACATCAGATCATTTCATGTTCCCAATTTCTGATGGGAACATCAGATCACTTTCAAATGCAATGGACGAGGGAGTGGGGAATGGTTGGGAGGACGAGGGGACGGTGAAGTTGGGGATGGTGGGGACGAGGGGACAGGGGAGTAGGAGATGGTGGGGAGGACGAGGGGACGGTGAAGTTGGGATGGTAGGGACGAGGGGACGGGGAATGGAAAATGGTGGGGAGGACTGGGAGACGGGGGAAGGTTACTGTGGCTGGGTACAGCTAGTATATTTACATATGTTAATGAAAATCATCAGGTCGCAAGTTTGTCAATCCAT
>WNGS01163519.1:3868423-3886467 GCA_020271785.1 Procambarus virginalis | reverse complement strand
GGGTTGCTCAAGGCTTAGTGCATCTCTGGACTTTATATGTTTTCGTCTTGTGCTTCACACAAGATGGACCGCTATACTAATAGCTGAATGTTCACTAAATGATAACATAAAAGATTTGTGAGTAATTATTTAGAAGATTTTACTTATCAACACAGTAAAGTAGCCGTCACAGCTGCAAGAACAGTTTGATGGGTTGGATAACAGGAACTTTCAAACAAGACACCACTGACGATACCTTTTAAGACCAATGATGATACCTTTTAAGACACTTGTGCTCTGTAGGATGGAATATGGATGCACAATAACCCCCCCCCATTGAAACCTGGAGAAATTGCTGACTGAAGAACGTGCAAAGAACATTTACTCCTAGACTCCACACAATAAATAATATGTTTTTTGGGATTCTAAATAAAAAAATTTAGTCTGTATTCCCAGAGTACAGACGGGAGAGAGATTTATATTTATACTTGGAAAATGTTAAGAGGGACTGGTTCCAATTCTGCATACATGAGCATACATAACATTACATGAGACCAGGAGCATGGCAGGAAGTGCAAAATAGTCTGGTGTACAGCAGAGGTGCAGTAGCTATGTTGAGGAGAACTTTACCAACATCAAGGCTCCAGACATTTCAGCACAGTCCCTCTAAACATAAGGAGCATACCGGCCGACCCCTCTCGTGTTCAAAAAAGAACTTTATAACCACCTCCAAAGGATAGCTTATCGACAAGGCTTTGATTCATACCAGGTTGGAAGAGCCGCGTCCAACAGTCTGGTTGACCACACCACCAACCAGGAGGCGTGGTCAGAGACGGCTGTGGGGACAGTGATGCTGGGAACTAACGCAAGGTAACTGGGAGATTGGTTCTTACTGTAGTCTAGTTTGGTTGACAGTTGCGTATTAGACATATCCTAGTCTTACTATAGGTGCATGTTGGAGATAGGTATCTGGCTCATACTATTTTTGAGAGGATTGGCCACAGTGCCCCCGCAACCCAACCAACCCGATAAATAATAAATAATAAAATAAAGAGCCTTAAACAGAACAACATGTGTGGAAGCATCAGGGAGTGTGTATATATGAATGCTACACAGTATTCATCTATAGACATCCATATATGGTGAAACACATGTTGAAGAACCTCTCACACACTCACAGCTCCCTGACAAGAGGGAGCCAGCTTAGCTTAGCTGCCACACCCACACATCGTGTCAGCAAGGCGGACAGCCCGCCTGCTTTCATACCTCTCACTGTATTTCTCACTTCTATACTTCCCTTCACCTATGCCTCTCCTTCCTCTTTACTCAAAAAAAAAAAAAAAAAAAAAACTTTAAGGAGGATCGGCTCTCATTGGGGCTCCAAGCGATTCTATAAAGTCTGAAATGTGTCATTATATCCAGTTTTTTCGCTGTTCATAATACACTTGTGAGTACATATACAAAGATCCCTGGCCCAACTGGACGGTACCTCATTTAGTATGTATGTGTGGTATATAAAACGGGAAATATTATCTCTATAAAAGAGAGTCAATCTGTCCAAAGTAGGAGGCAAGACACTTGGGGTCTGGCTTCGCCCAACTATTTTAGGGGACACATTGTGTGGTAATTGACTGTCGTAGCCTGGTCGAGTCAGCCACATTGCCTCCATTAAGAAATACAAGCTCCGTCAGACTCCTTTTCCCCTGCACTCTTGGTCTGAAATCTGTGATTAATTTTCGTAAATGTTTTGTGCAGTTCTCATCTTTTTGTAATACAATCTTGAGAGAGAGAGACTGACTGACTCAGGCCCCGTGGGTACTCCATCTAGTATTTGTATAAAGGATGTAATGTTAACAAATATTAACTGATTGTTAATATATTTGTTATTAACAAATGTTAACTGACGAAGAGCAAACTGATGTCCCATCAAGCACAGGAAGAATCTGCTGATGGATTGTTTTGGTGACTGGCGGTGCTGTCTGTCTGTCACTGGGAGACCCGTGTGAGAGTGATTGACTTCCCTCCTTTTCCTTCCCTCGCCAGTGCTGGTCCGGCTAAGTAAAGGTAGTGGTGACGGTGGGGTTACTTGTGGGAGAGTGACGGTGGGGTTACTTGTGGGAGAGTGACGGAGGGGTTACTTGTGGGAGAGTGACGGTGGGGTTACTTGTGAGAGTGACGGTGGGGTTACTTGTGGGAGAGTGACGGAGGGGTTACTTCTGGGAGAGTGACGGTGGAGTTACTTGTGAGAGAGTGACTGTGGAGTTACTTGTGGGAGAGTGACGGAGGGGTTACTTGTGGGAGAGTGACGGTGGGGTTACTTGTGGGAGAGTGACGGTGGGGTTACTTGTGGGAGAGTGACGGTGGGGTTACTTGTGGGAGAGTGACGGTGGGGTTACTTGTGGGAGAGTGACGGAGGGGTTACTTGTGGGAGAGTGACGGTGGGGTTACTTGTGGGAGAGTGACGGAGGGGTTACTTGTGGGAGAGTGACGGTGGGTTACTTGTGGGAGAGTGACGGAGGGGTTACTTGTGGGAGAGTGACGGTGGGGTTACTTGTGGGAGAGTGACGGTGGGGTTACTTGTGGGAGAGTGACGGTATACCTGGTTGATTTACCTGGTTGATGGAGTTCTGGGAGTTTTTTCTACTCCCCAAGCCCGGCCCGAGGCCAGGCAGGCTCGACTTGTGAGAGCTTGGTCCACCAGGCTGTTGCTTGGAGCGGCCCGCAGGCCCACATACCCACCACAGCCCGGGTGGTTCGGAACTTCTCTTAGAAAACAGTCCAGTTTTCTCTTGAAGATGTCCACGGTTGTTCCGGCAATATTTCTTATAGTCGCTCTATATAGTATATAATAGTATATATAGTATATAGTATATATATATATAGTATATATAGTATATTTCTTATATAGTATATATATATTTCTTATAGTCGCTGGGAGGATGTTGAACAACCGCGGACCTCTGATGTTTATACAGTGTTCTCTGATTGTGCCTATGGCACCTCTGCCCTTCACTGGATCAATCTTGCATTTTCTTCCATATCGTTCACTCCAGTACGTTGTTATTTTACTGTGCAGATTTGGGACCTGGCCCTCCAGTATTTTCCACGTGTATATTATTTGGTATCTCTCTCGTCTCCTTTCTAGAGAGTACATTTGGAGAGCTTTGAGACGATCCCAATAATTTAGGTGCTTTACCTCGTCTATGCGTGCCGTATATGTTCTCTGTATTCCCTCTATTTCAGCAATCTCTCCTGCTCTGAAGGGGGAAGTGAGTACTGAGCAGTACTCAAGACGGGACAACACAAGTGACTTGAAGAGTACAACCATTGTGACGGGATCCCTGGATTTGAACGGTGGAGTTACTTGTGGGAGAGTGACGGTGGGGTTACTTGTGGAGAGTGACGGTGGGGTTACTTGTGGGAGAGTGACGGTGGGGTTACTTGTGGGAGAGTGACGGTGGGGTTACTTGTGGGAGAGTGACGGTGGGGTTACTTGTGGGAGAGTGACGGTGGAGTTACTTGGGAGAGTGACGGTGGGGTTACTTGTGGAGAGTGACGGTGGGGTTACTTGTGGGAGAGTGACGGTGGAGTTACTTGTGGGAGAGTGACGGTGGGGTTACTTGTGGGAGAGTGACGGTGGGGTTACTTGTGGGAGAGTGACGGTGGGGTTACTTCTGGAAGAGTGACGGAGGGGTTACTCTGGAAGAGTGAGGGTGGTTTACTGGTGGTGGGGAAGTGAGGGTGTGGGGGTTTGCCTAAGGAGGTGAGGGAAAGTTGACGTCTAAGTTGGCGAATACTAATATGGTGTAAGAGTTACTGTAGCTGGTGAGTATCTCTTGCCACATGCTTATCTTATCATGAGTGGATGGACCTTACCTGATAACCATGTGAGGCAGGCCACTGTGTCAGCGACTCTGGCCTCCCTCCCTCATGGTGGCGTTCTTGGCCGCAGTAACTAGGCGAAGTAACAATATTGTTGACTCTTGTAGTAGAGGCGTAGCTCTTCAGTTTTCTTAAGATACCTGAATTGTTCCTGGATAGGGTGCTGGGAGGTCTTCTACTCTCCAAGCCCGGCCCGGGCCAGGCTTGACTTGTGGGAGTCAACGTCCACCAGGCTGTTGCTTGGAGCGGCCCGCAGGCCCACATGACTGGTAACTGTATTGGGAGGGGGGGGGGAGAGTTTGTTTCTGCGATAGGGCCCTAAGTCAATAGGTCTCATAAGTGTGTGGATGTAAGGAAGGTTGTAGATGTAAATGATAAAATCGCTGTTACAATTTCCAACACAAAACCATTTCATTTGTACAACATTACCTTCAGTTTATTAGCAGCTGCTACCACCATTTTGTTTTCTCCGCCAGTATACAAGACTGGCAGTATATAACCATAGAGGAAAATCAAGTTCCGAACATTACTTCATCCAGACAAATGCAGTGTCCGAAACCTGCGTGATAACATGAGATAATTGCAACATAATGTAGTGAGACTTATACTGTAGGACGTGTAAATTAACAAAATGGGTAGTAGTATTGCCGTAAGCAAATATTACAGGAATTAAGGTTTATACATTCAAGAGAGCGAAGTTGAGGGCTTCCAGCTGGAGTTATCAGACGAGTCGGGACGCGAGGAGTGTCACGTCGGGTAATTACCTGGGAAACCCAGCCTCAGGCTCGCTCCTGGCCTAGAAAAACAATTAAAATTACTCCCGGGAAACCACAGGTGACCACTATCGTCAGAGTTCCTACCAAATCCAGCATCTTAGGTCTACCTAAGCTACACAAAGGTAGACAAGATAGGTACCTACCTGTTGGGTAGCCAGACTTTAAGAAGTTGGAATTGGTAGCCACACCATTACAGCGGGTATGTAACAGGACCCCTTCATTATTGTCACACTCATCTTGGGTGTCTTAAGCCAACACCCACATCAACCACCTCGACACCATTGCTGACACCACTAGGCTATCCATCTTTCACTAAAGTAATCTCTGCATCACGGTCTTAACGAACAATTATCTTACATTCACGAGTCTACCCTAAACCTTACCCTGTGCCACATTTTCCTTTGTCAAGGTAGACAACATCGTGAGTTCAGACTTATTGTAAGCAATTTCCGAAGTTTTGGCGTAGTGTGTTGCAACATCCTTAGAGGATCGTACCGGGCATTCATTATCAGTACTGCCACTATCAGTCAGTTTTGCTACATTATCATCAACGGTAACTGTACAAACATTAGAGGTTTTCACTATATAAACTGTCAGTGTGTGAATGTTCTCTCTCCAACACGACGCTCCCACACTCAGTCTTCGCAACCTTTACATCTGTGCCATTACTAACCACTCACCTGCATTATGTCATGGTCAAGCCTGGCCTCGGGCCGGGCTTGGGGAGTAGAACAACTCCCAGAACCCCATCAACCAGGTACATTCCAGGTATGTCCATCCTGATAGATGCCTTAGCCACTATTGAGACGCTGAATGCTCAAGTCTCCCTTACCAGTTTCTCCACCTTCAAGATTGTTAACTTCAGCCTCTCATCATATAATATGGCGAATGCTTGTCAGGTATTCAGCACGCCATCCTCCTGATAAGATTGTACTTGTTGTAACTTAGGGGATGATCGTGCAAATAGACTACATTCTATTGGTCCATCACGTCCATATTTGTACGATCGACCACATCGTTACTATAAGTACTGTTATTTTAGGAGGGTGAAATTTAGGTATTTCACCCGGCAATACCCATTTTCATTCCCTCTCCAGCACCAGCCTGTGAGCGAGCAACTCATTCTCCTGTTTAGATAGTAGTTTTGTAACTATGTGCACCATAGTACAGAGGTTGCCGTTCTAAGCTATTAAATAGTAGAACTTTGTACTATTCACTTTGAGTCGGAAAAATAAGCTAAAAAACTTAACTTAAATATTCCTAGGCCTAATATAGCACGACTATGTACTATATTAGGCCTCAGATATCGTGTATTAGGCCTAGTAAAGTTAGGTTAGTTTAGTTTGTCAAAGCAATACAAGTAAAAATAGTTTTTCGGTTTGTCGAACTCAAGAGTTCAGATTTCCACGTTCTAATTTCGTTGTACGTCGGTAGATATACTATGGTCGTTATCGTTACTGCTAAAGCAGGAGGATGGGCTGGAGAGTAGAAGACTACCAGAACCCTCTGCAAGTATCCCTCGAGGCGTTAATCTCTGGAATATACATCTTTAAGAGTCCTTTAGCATAATGGCTTCTAATGTTACACCTTTACACAGTAAGCATATCGATTTCTAAAATCATAGAAGGCCTCTTAAATTTGAAATATTTGTATAAAATTTAGTCCTTGTCCTTAAAAGGTGTATGCTTAAGTGTTGGCGAATCCTTTTTTATATATTTCTATTCGTTGCTGTTCTTGAATATTAGTAGTAATAGTAAAATAATCACCATACTTCTCTACCACTACCCTCATCGTCAGTGTTCCTTCCCTCCCACCTTCCTTAATAACACCCAAATTCCGTATATGTTGGATAGCCAGGAGCGCGGTAGGGGGAGAGAACTGTCCTAGTCTTAACAAATTCTAATTTATATTTTAGAAATTTCCGAGTTTGAATACACAGTAGTGGCTAAAATTTACGAATCCGTCCGTGAGATCGGCCGCTGGATGGGCGAACAACCCGAGGATAAGTTGCTCTAACCTCACCACTATACCCATCCTTCTCAGCCTCGGGTTGCTCTAACCTCACCACTATACCCATCCTTCTCAGCCTCGGGTTGCTCTAACCTCACCACTATACCCATCCTTCTCAGCCTCGGGTTGCTCTAACCTCACCACTATACCCGTGCTCCTCACCACGTACATATCACAAACGTATCCTCAGGTAGTGCAAGCACAGCGACAAGCAGCCACGTTGGCTTCCTAGGAAGCAATGTAACTGACAATTCCGAGTGGTTGAGTTGGCACTCTTTACTATCGGATGAGCTTTATCATCACTAGACTCATTAGTGTCTCATTTGTCAGCCACACAGACACGCTTCAAGTTCGTGTCAGCTGTCGTGATGTGTATTGCCCGAGTGCCTCCTGTCCTGCTCTGCATTCTCTAACACCTTATTAACACTGCCTGCCTGTTGTCATGTCGTCACCTGTTATGTATCCTCGCGCGCAAGTGTCTGTGTAATATATATATATATATATATATATATATATATATATATATATATATATATATATATATATATATTATATATAAATGTCTCATTGAATATGACCGCATATTCTGTATTTACTATCTTCTGATTTAGGGCTTCTATCCCTCTAACTTTTTTCTTAGCATCAGGGCTTAGCTGAAAGAGGAGTTCTCCAAAACTCATTTTCGTAATTTTAAGGTGAAGAAATAAGTGAATTACTATAGAATGTATTGCACTTATTTATACAATTTGCACAACGTTTCGAACCTCCATGGGTCATTCTCAAGTGAAAAAAATTTTCAGAACTGGTTGATTTATACCCGCACTGGGTCAGGTGATAAGACAATAAAGGTGGAAAACATGGGGGATACATAAGGGATAAATGGGGGATGAGGCACATAAGAACATAATAATAAAGGTAACTGCGGAAGGCCTATTGGCCCATACGAGGCAGCTCCTATCTACATACAAAGATTAATCAGGTGTAATTGGCCTGTTACGTTGAACAGTGTGTTCTGTGTTGGCATCGTTATGTTCTGGTCTTGTCCTTACTCTCATGGTGGGTAGAGTAAATAGTTCCGTGATTTGGGTGTTCATGATAGGTTGTTTTATTCTTATGTGAATTGCTTCAAGAATTTGTAATCATCTTGCATCTTGGGTTTTGTAAACCCAAGATGAACCAGGAACCAATATTTTTAAGAAACCTCCTTGCACTCTCTTCCCATGGACCAAGGGTCAGGATCTATTGGAACGATGTTATACTGGTGATCTATTTCCCCGTACTGTGTGGGTGGAGGTGACGTGGGGGTATTGGACGTGTGTGAGGGCGTGTGGTAGGTGACGACGTGGGGGTATTGGACGTGTCTGAGGGCGTGTGGTAGGTGACGACGTGGGGGTATTGGACGTGTGTGAGGGCGTGTGGCAGGTGACGACGTGGGGGTATTGGACGTGTCTGAGGGCGTGTGGTAGGTGACGACGTGGGGGTATTGGACGTGTGTGAGGGCGTGTGGTAGGTGACGACGTGGGGGTATTGGACGTGTGTGAGGGCGTGTGGTAGGTGACGACGTGGGGGTATTGGACGTGTGTGAGGGCGTGTGGTAGGTGACGACGTGGGGGTATTGGACGTGTGTGAGGGCGTGTGGTAGGTGACGACGTGGGGGTATTGGACGTGTGTGAGGGCGTGTGGCAGGTGACGTCGTGGGGGTATTGGACGTGTACTCACCTAGTTGTGCTTGCGAGGGTAGAGCTTCGGCTTTTTGGGCCCCTATTGGAAAACATGCATCAGAAAACTCTTGACCCCAGAAGGATTCGAACCTGTTCATTCAGGGCCTACATTCCTCTTGGCATATTACAATTACAATAATAGCCTACATAAACTGGCAAGTTAAACTTTGTCCTAAACAAAGAATATGTTCAAATTATAACTTTATTATAAATCGATGGTTTAAAATTAAAAAAAAACTATGGTTAAGGCATTTTCTTTGAAACGGTCTGAAGCCCTGGTTTTCTTTAAAATGAAATACGAAGGTTTTCGTATAGTGTTTGATTTTCATATTTCAAATGTTTGAGAATAATACACTCTCTTTAATGTAACGAAGTTCAACCCAGCCCAACCATGGATGGGACATTGTGCATAGATAATTATGTAATGGTTTTGAAGTGATTACATCGAAGGTACATAACCCCTTGATAACAGGTCGTTTATATTATATCATATTTTGTCCGTTGGGATTTTGACGTTAAATTGAGATTCGTGAGGACAGGTTACAGGGAAATAGTGTATCCGCAGCCCGTTTTCTAACCATCGTCTTGGTTGCATGTTTGTTTAATTAGGTTGTCGGTGACTACAATTCGCAGTCCTAGGTGGGCTTACCTGGAGAGGGTCTTGGGAGTTCTATTCCCCGAGCACGGCTCGACTTGTGATAACTTGGTCCAACAGGCTGTTGCTTGCAGCTGCTCATAGGCCCACATATCTACTATAGCCTGGTTGACCCGGCACTTCTTGCATGAACCAGCCTGGAAGTTCTTGTCCCTCTTTTATTCCGGCAACATTTCTAATGCTTGCTGGGAAGGTGTTGAAAAGCTGTGGACCTCTGATGTTCAGTGTTCTCTCATTGTCCAGCAGAGAATTTACTCCTACTCTTCACTGGTTCTATTCCGCATTTACTTCCGTGTCGTTCCCTCCAATATGTTGTTATTCTACTGTGCAAATTTGAGACCTGGCCTTCCAGGTATATATTATTTGATACCTCTCTCGTCTACTTTCCAGAGAACATTTTGAGACGGTCCCAATAAATTTAGGTGTTTTATCGTGTCTGCGTGCCGGATATGTTCTCTGTATTCTCTCTATTTCAGAGAGCTCTCCTGCTCGGATAGGGCAAGTGAGTATCGGGCTGTACTCAAGGCGGGACACCACCAGTGATTTAAATAGTATTACCATTGCTGTGGGGTCTCTGGATTTGAACGTTCTCATAATCCATCCTATCATTTTCCTGGCCGCCGCAATATTTGCTTGGTTATGTTAGCTAAATGTCAGGTCGTCAGACATCATAATTCCCGGGTCTTTTACATGTTGCTTTCCTTCTATGAGTAGGTCTGAGTGTGTCTTGTACCCTGTGTTTTGTTTGAGTTTCTCGTTTTCACCTTAACTAAGTACCTGGAAATTATCACTGTGAAATATCATGTTATTTTCTATTGATCAGTTACACTGGAGATATTTATTAATTTCAATTTTTAGCACATTTTGAGGTCTAGGTAATTTCCTATGCATTTAGAGGGCGTGTAGGTCCTGAGAGTTCTACTCCCAAAAGCCGGCGTAGGGTCACACTTGTCTTGTGATTATTTGGTCAAGAGAGCTGTTGTGTGGAGCGGCCCACATGTTCACTACAACCCGGTTGGTCCGACACACACTGCAGGAACTTCCCTAATTGTTTTTTAAACACAAACACTTTTGTTCTGGCTGCTGAAAAGGATTTCGGATTAAATTTAAATTTACTCTCAATACATTGAGAGTAAAGCTGTTTTTCCTAGAAGAGTTTGTTTATACCTGAAGCATTAGCTGATGGTGTTGTTATAAGTGCCATTACGTCTGCTCGAGGAAACTGCCTTTGTCGTGGTCGCGTTAGAACACCTTAGTTTGTTCTGTTCGTTAAACAGGCGGTAAGGAAAAGAAACTAGTCTAGGCTAGGATAGGGTAGTTTAGTCTAGTCCGAAGGTTTTCTTTAGGATTGTAAGTTTGCAAGTACAGTAGCCTATACTTGTTCTGAGCGCTGAGCTGACTCACCAGTGTGGTCATAACTGCTAGGTCGCTGCGGTAATAAAAGCCAAGTCTTTCATGTATCTCAAGGTTGCCTTGCCTTATCTTTTCTTCCTTATCTCCTTTGTTATGCTCTCGCAACTAGCAGGGCTGTCATTTTGAACAAACTCTTGTTGATCTCTATCTGTATTAACAATCGATTTATTTGTAAACGTCATAAAATGTTTGTGTGTGTACTTTGTTAGCATTGGAACCGGCAAGCTTATTGTCTTCTCTGCAATTAAGTGAGATTATTGAAATTTTGTTCATGCAAATTTAAATTTGTGGAAACTTTTTTGTTGGCGTGGAGTTGGCTAGATGGTATTTCACGTTAATCTCAAGAATAATAAGTTTTTTCCACGGAAACTTTGGAAATTGTGGTAATTCTGAAAGTTTGACTGTCAAGGCTGGGTGTTGGTCATGGGGTGTTTGGTACTGAAGTGTAGGTCGTCTGTGAATGCAGTGTGAGTGCATTCAACACACTTGACATGACCCGGACTCACAAGATGACCACTGTATGTCGGTAACCTGCTGCAAGTGCGTGCAGTGGATCACAGACTCACTCTCTGGAACAATGTTTCCTGGTACCTGTGAATCCTGTATAATTGAGTGTAATAACATTTTGCCTCCAGAACACACACTGCCAATGGATTTACTTTCATTCCCCCAAGCAGTGCTTGGAAGGAATTTTGTCCAGTAGGTCCATGTTCCGTCCCATACAAGAATCAGTCTTCAGAGCTTTTATCAAGCTGTCAAACTGCGAGGTAGCCTTACCTTGAGGTGCTTCCGGGGCTTAGCGTCCCCGCGGCCCAGTCGTCGACCAGGCCTCCTGGTTGCTGGACTGATCAACCAGGCTGTTGGACGCGGCTGCTCGCAGCCTGACGTATGAGTCACAGCCTGGTTGATCAGGTATCCTTTGGAGGTGCTTATCCAGTTCTCTCTTGAACACTGTGAGGGTTTACCAGTTATGCCCCTTATGTGTAGTGGAAGCGTGTTGAACAGTCTCGGGCCTCTGATGTTGATAGAGTTCTCTCTCAGAGAACCTGTTGCACCTCTGCTCTTCAACGGGGGTATTCTGCACATCCTGCCATGTCTTCTGGTCTCATGTGATGTTATTTCTGTGTGCAGGTTTGGGACCAGTCCCTCTAATTTTTTCCACGTGTAAATTATTATGTATCTCTCCCGCCTGCGCTCAAGGGAGGACAGATTTAGGCTCTTTAGTCGGTCCCAATAGTTTAGATGTTTTACTGAGTGGATTCTAGCAGTAAAGGATCTCTGCACGCTCTCCAGGTCAGCAATTTCTCCAGGTTTGAAAGAGGCTGTCATTGTGCAGCAGTATTCCACTCTAGAGAGCACAAGCGTTTTGAAAAGTATCATCATCGGTATAGCATCTCTAGTGTGAAAAGTTCTTGTTATTCAACCTGCCAATATTCTCTTTCTTTTATACCGATTTTACAGTAATTTGATTTGCTTTTATTACTATTAATAATATATATATATATATATATATATATATATATATATATATATATATATATATATATATATATGTCGTACCTAGTAGCCAGAACGCAGTTCTCAGCCTACTATGCAAGACCCGATTTGCCTAATAAGCCAAGTTTTCATGAATTAATATATTTTCTCTACTTTTTTCTTATGAAATGATGAACCTACCCATTTCATTATGTATGAGGTCAATTTTTTTTTATTAGAGTTAACATTAACGTAGTTAGATGACCGAACCTAACCAACCCTACCTAACCTAACCTAANTCTTTCTCTCTCTCTCTCCCTCTCTCTCTCCCCCTCTCCCTCCCTCTTTATCCCCCTCTCTCCGCCCTCTCCCCGCTCTCTCCTGCCCTCACCTCCCCTCCCTAAAGTTCATCCCCCCTCCCTCTCCCTTCCCTTCAGTGCCTTCATTTTCGTTCTCCTCTGTACCCTCTGCCTCTGTCCCTAATATATCTTCACCATTTCCTCTACCGCCCTTACTCTCCAATCTTTTCTCCACTACGTCAATTTCGTATCTCCCTCTCAGCCTTCCTATCCTCTTCCCTCTCCTGCTCCCTAGTCTACGCATTCCTTCATCCGGTTATCATGCAGTTTCTTCGGTCTGTTGCACCCCGTTACTGAACGTCGCATTTTGAACGGAATGGACCAATCCGTTAAACATCGTAACTAACACCGTAACACTGACGTTTTCTGTGCATCAGTCTGGATAATTCAGGTGGGTTGTTTGGTTCGTTCGTTGCTCATTAGGCAAACAGATGTGTTTATTACGGTGTGTCGGATCGAGAAAGACTCCCACTTTTCCTATACTGGCTCTTGTGCGTGTCACTTAACTGTGCTTATGGGAGTTGAGCTTTAGTTTCCAGGTCCTGCCTCTCAAATTTCAGTGGTGGTTTGCGGGCTAGCTAGTCCTGGGGGACTTTGTCATACCTCCATGTGAAGCTTGTGTGCCTCACTCCACCGCCTCACTTCTAAGATCATTTCAATTGTTGCCCAAAATTTTGTACGTGCGCACTTAATTGTTGTTACCTACATAGTGTACAGGGGCGAGATAAAGTTGCCGGAGCGCGCCTCGTGTGCCTGGTAAGTGGTGTGTGTGTGTGTGTGTGTGTGTGTGTGTGTGTGTGTGTGTGTGTGTGTGTGTGTGTGTGTGTGTATGTGTGTATGCTGTCCACCAGGTTGTGATGGATATGCGGGCGTGCGGGCCACTCCTGACACCAGCCTGCTACATCAAGATGTCACAAGGCCAGCCTACATGTGTATAATCTGCAGGCATGCCTGGCCTCAGGCTGGGCTTGGGGAGTGTGGGGAAAATCTGGCTCTAGATTAATGCTAATAAAATTATATATAATTTTAATATGCTCGAAGGACCAGAAATCTATTCTAAATGAGAGAACCAGTGGCTTAGGGATCTCTATAATTAAATGCAAATAAATTCTAAAGATTCTATTAATGTATAATAAATGAACTGTAGATTCTATAAATTCTAAAGCCGCTTCCCATAACACATTTTGGTGGTTATTCTATAAGGTTAGTCTACGTAATGCATGGAATGTATAATAAATTCCATAAATGATGAGAATAAGAAATACAACTATATAGATTATAAATCATACAATATTTAATGGTTAGTTATATGCAAAGTTTGTCTACTAAGAACGAGGAAGAGAGCTTAGCTGTAAGTAGGTATGACAGCGTGCGTCTAGCAAGTCGTATACTCTAGACGTAAACTTGTTCCACAGGCTACTGGAAGAAATACGTGGTCGTGGCAGAAGTTACTGTCTCACATACGCTTGTACTCCGGCTGAAATGCAAATATTATGTAAATTCTACCCCAAACCCTAGAACTCTTTGTTCTAGGGTTTGTAATGTAAATTGTAAATGTAAATTGTAAATGGATTTGGGGGTCAGAAGTACACTTACGTAGGATTATATGTTGCCATGCAGCGTCACGACAGAGAAACAACCTAATTAAATTTTAAAGGCCTGTAAAACTTAGTAAAGATACTTATTCCCTGCCGAATGTGGTGCCCGTAAATAATTGAAGTTGCAGAATCAGTCTGGAGCCTGTAAGTAGTCAGATGCTCCAAATTTGGACCGATGTCAATAAGCACACTTCTGAACACCTATACCATGGCGGTTCTCGTGTCTCTCTCCCCTTCCTCTTCGGGTGGCGCATGCGCAATCGCTCCCAAAGCTGGTATCCCGAGTATAATAATATGGAAGGAAATGGGATATGACGAATATTTACGTCGTAAATAAATGTGTTATGCGGCAACAATTATTTTCTCGTAATGCAGGTAAATTATTTTAGACGATATTAAATGAACGAGAAAGATTTAGAGTGGAGATACGGTTTATCAATCTATTCGCTGGTGCAGCTAATTGTGGCTGTATAAATTAATTCCAGTAAAACATGATAGATTTATTAACTAAAGATGAATCTATTAATTAACGATTATCCTTAATAAAAGGGCAAAATAAGGTTAGATTCTACTCGATCATGAAATGATTCCCTATGGCTAGCTGACTGAAGCAACACTGTCATGGTTCTAGGAAAAATTATGATGTCTACGCCTTAATTAAATGAATTCAGCATCACTAAACTACGGATTAGTAGTGTTAGTTAATTATGACGCCTAGTACAAGAAACACATCCTATGGTACTAGGGATTAGTAATTAGGTGTTGGAAATTTCCAACATGGGAATTCAACGCAGAATAGATATTACAATGTTTTAATATTAATAATACGTCGTATTTTTAACAGGATTGTTGAATACCGCTAAAATACGATGAATTGAGTAAGAGGAGGGTTGCTCAAGGCTTAGTGCATCTCTGGACTTTGTGTTTTCGTCTTGTGCTTCACAAAGATGGACTGCTATACTCAAGCTGCATGTTCACTAAATGATAACATAAAAGATTTGTGAGTAATTATGTTAGAAGATTTTACTTATAAACACAGTAAAGTAGCCGTCACAGCTGCAAGAACAGGTTGATGGGTTGGATAACAGGAACTTTCAAACAAGACACCAATGACGATACCTTTTAAGACCAATGATGATACCTTTTAAGACACTTGTGCTCTGTAGGATGGAATATGGATGCACAATAACCAACCCCCCCCATTGAAACCTGGAGAAATTGCTGACCTGAAGAACGTGCAAAGAACATTTACTACTAGACTCCACACAATAAATAATATGTTTATTGTGTGGATTCTAAATAAAAAAAAATTTAGTCTGTATTCCCAGAGTACAGACGGGAGAGAGATTTAATATTTTATACTTGGGAAAATGTTAAGAGGGACTGGTTCCAATTCTGCATACATGAGCATACATAACATTACATGAGACCAGGAGGCATGGCAGGAAGTGCAAAATAGTTCTGGTGTACAGCAGAGGTGCAGTAGCTATGTTGAGGGAGAACTTTACCAACATCAGAGGCTCCAGACATTTCAGCACAGTCCCTCTAAACATAAGGAGCATAACCGGCCGACCCCTCTCGTGTTCAAAAAAGAACTTTATAACCACCTCCAAAGGATAGCTTATCGACAAGGCTTTGATTCATACCAGGTTGGAAAGAGCCGCGTCCAACAGTCTGGTTGACCACACCACCAACCAGGAGGCGTGGTCAGAGACGGCTGTGGGGACAGTGATGCTGGGAACTAACGCAAGGTAACTGGGAGATTGGTTCTTACTGTAGTCTAGTTTGGTTGACAGTTGCGTATTAGACATATCCTAGTCTTACTATAGGTGCATGTTGGAGATAGGTATCTGGCTCATACTATTTTTGAGAGGATTGGCCACAGTGCCCCCGCAACCCTTTAAGGAGGATCGGCTCTCATTGGGGCTCCAAGCGATTCCTATAAAGTCTGAAATGTGTCATTATATCCATTTTTTTCGCTGTTCATAATACACTTGTGAGGTACAGATACAAAGATCCTTGGGCACAACTGGGTACCTCATTTAGTATGTATGTGTGTGTGTATAAAACGGGAAATATTAATCTCTATAAAAGAGAGTCAATCTGTCCAAAGTAGGAGGCAAGACACTTGGGGTCTGGCTTCGCCCAACTATTTTAGGGGACACATTGTGTGGTAATTGACTGTCGTAGCCTGGTCGAGGTCAGCCACATTGCCTTCCATTAAGAAATACAAGCTCTGTCAGACTCCTTTTCCCCTGCACTCTTGATGGTCTGAAATCTGTGATTAATTTTCGTAAATGTTTTGTGCAGTTTCTCATCTTTTTGTAATACAATCTTGAGAGAGAGAGACTGACTCAGGCCCCGTGGGTACTCCATCTAGTATTTGTATAAAGGATGTAATGTTAACAAATATTAACTGATTGTTAATATATTTGTTATTAACAAATGTTAACTGACGAAGAGCAAACTGATGTCCCATCAAGCACAGGAAGAATCTGCTGATGGATTGTTTTGGTGACTGGCGGTGCTGTCTGTCTTTGTCACTGGGAGACCCGTGTGAGAGTGATTGACTTCCCTCCTTTTTCCTTCCCTCGCCAGTGCTGGTCTGGCTTAGTAAAGGTAGTGGTGACGGTGGGGTTACTTGTGAGAGAGTGACGGTGGAGTTACTTGTGGGAGAGTGACGGTGGAGTTACTTGTGGGAGAGTGACGGAGGAGTTACTTGTGGGAGAGTGACGGTGGGGTTACTTGTGGGAGAGTGACGGTGGGGTTACTTGTGGGAGAGTGACGGTGGGGTTACTTGTGGGAGAGTGACGGGGGGGTTACTTGTGGGAGAGTGACGGTGGGGTTACTTGTGGGAGAGTGACGGAGGGGTTACTTGTGGGAGAGTGACGGTGGAGTTACTTGTGGGAGAGTGACGGAGGGGTTACTTGTGGGAGAGTGACGGTGGGGTTACTTGTGGGAGAGTGACGGAGGGGTTACTTGTGGGAGAGTGACGGAGGGGTTACTTGTGGGAGAGTGACGGTGGGGTTACTTGTGGGAGAGTGACGGTGGGGTTACTTGTGGGAGAGTGACGGTGGGGTTACTTGTGGGAGAGTGACGGAGGGGTTACTTGTGGGAGAGTGACGGAGGGGTTACTTGTGGGAGAGTGACGGAGGGGTTACTTGTGGGAGAGTGACGGTGGGGTTACTTGTGGGAGAGTGACGGAGGGGTTACTTGTGGGAGAGTGACGGAGGGGTTACTTGTGGGAGAGTGACGGTGGGGTTACTTGTGGGAGAGTGACGGTGGAGTTACTTGTGGGAGAGTGACGGAGGGGTTGCAGGCGATGAGTCACAATAACGTGGCTGAAGTATGTTGACCAGACCACACACTAGAAGTTGAAGGGACGACGACGTTTCGGTCCGTCCTGGACCATTCTCAAGTCGCTTGTGAACGTCGTCGTCCCTTCAACTTCTAGTGTGTGGTCTGGTCAACGGAGGGGTTACTTGTGGGAGAGTGACGGAGGGGTTACTTGTGGGAGAGTGACGGAGGGGTTACTTGTGGGAGAGTGACGGAGGGGTTACTTGTGGGAGAGTGACGGTGGGGTTACTTGTGGGAGAGTGACGGTGGAGTTACTTGTGGGAGAGTGACGGAGGGGTTACTTGTGGGAGAGTGACGGTGGGGTTACTTGTGGGAGAGTGACGGTGGAGTTACTTGTGGGAGAGTGACGGAGGGGTTACTTGTGGGAGAGTGACGGTGGGGTTACTTGTGGGAGAGTGACGGTGGAGTTACTTGTGGGAGAGTGACGGAGGGGTTACTTGTGGGAGAGTGACGGAGGGGTTACTTGTGGGAGAGTGACGGAGGGGTTACTTGTGGGAGAGTGACGGAGGGGTTACTTGTAGGAGAGTGACGGTGGAGTTACTTGTGGGAGAGTGACGGAGGGGTTACTTGTGGGAGAGTGACGGAGGGGTTACTTGTGGGAGAGTGACGGTGGGGTTACTTGTGGGAGAGTGACGGAGGGGTTACTTGTGGGAGAGTGACGGAGGGGTTACTTGTGGGAGAGTGACGGTGGGGTTACTTGTGGGAGAGTGACGGAGGGGTTACTTGTGGGAGAGTTACGGTGGAGTTACTTGTGGGAGAGTGACGGTGGAGTTACTTGTGGGAGAGTGACGGAGGGGTTACTTGTGGGAGAGTGACGG
>WNGS01163519.1:3810557-3865680 GCA_020271785.1 Procambarus virginalis | reverse complement strand
TGAGTACTGAGCAGTACTCAAGACAGGACAACACAAGTGACATGACGAGAGAGTACAACCATTGTGATGGGATCCCTGGATTTGAAATTCTCGTAATCCATCCTATTATTTTCTGGCTGTCGCAATATTTGCTTGGTTATGCTCCTTAAACGTGAGGTCGTCCAGACATTATTATTCCCAAATCCTTTACATGTTGTTGTCCTACTCTTCCCCCTTCAGAGCAGGAGAGATTGCTGAAATAGAGGGAATCAGAGAACATATACGGCACGTATAGACGAGATAAACACCTAAATTATTGGGATCGTCTCTAAGCTCTCCAAATGTACTCACTATAAAGGAGACGAGAGAGATACCAAATAATATGCACATGGAAAATACTGAGGGCCAGGTCCAAATCTACACAGTAAAATAACAACGTACTGGAGTGAACGATATGGAAGAAATGCAGGTTGAACCAATGAAGGGTAGAGGTGCCATAGGCACAATCAGAGAACACTGTATAAACATCAGAGGTCCGCGGTTGTTCAACTTCCTCCCAGCGACTATAAGAAATATTGCCGGAACAACCGTGAACATCTTCAAGAGAAAACTGGACAGTAAGTTTCGGATCAGCCGGGCTGTGGTGGGTATGTTAGCCTGCAGGCCGCTCCAACAACAGCCTGGTGGACCAAACTCTCACAAGTCGAGCCTGTCCTCGGGCCGGGCTTGCGGAGTAGAAACTCCCAGAACCCCCTCAAGCAGGTATGAACCTTCACTGGTACGAATAGGTCCAATACTGGCAGTGGTTTTTGCTTTGATGATTTAGCATATGTGAAGAAATATATATTTTTTAATTTCTTGAATTGCTTTCTGTTCTAGTGGCCTTTCAATCTGATATGAATGCTCAGTCTCCTCGTTCGATTTCTTCATTCTCCCAGTTTAAATTATTCCTTCTTTGCATGGAAAGTCGTGTCTGCTGAAGCATTTCCGTTAATTTTTTCCCTTTTGTAGTGTCGTCTGCGTTCTCTTTCTACGTTGGACCTCTTTGGCTTTCCTCAAAGAACATGTTTCAGACAGACTTCACATGCTTCAGAAGTCAGTTTTTCGATTCCTTGTGTAGGATTTTGATTACTTAGAACATTTTCCCATTAAATGTTTGTAAGTTCCCTGTTGATTTTGTCCCAGTCTATCCTTTTTATTTTGCAGTACTGTGCAGTTTATTTTTTTTTATAGTATTATATTTATTGAATATTATTTATATTCCATAAATTCAAATATTAAAAAATTGAATTTATTGAATAACCTTCTCGCTTTTGTTTCTCTTGGGCCTACTACCGTTATTAATGTTAGTTTGCACTTCAAAGAGCTTGTGGTCTGAGTACGAAGTGTCGAGACAGTAATCTCAGATTAGCTCATCATTGTTCGTGAATATCAGGTCCAGCGTGTTTCGTTCCTAGTCGGTTCTGCAGTCTGCTGACTGAGAGAGAATTTGTCACAGATCTCAGTAGTTCTCTGTCCTGTGATTGGTTATTTCCAGTTGATTTCCTGCTATAATGTATTGTTTACTATTCTCCATTGTAAACTGGGTATATTGAAGTCTCCAAGGAAGATATATCTGGTACTGGGTGTGCTAGGTTATCAATGATATTCTCTATTTTGTGGATCTGCTCAGTGAATTCCTCAATTGTTGCATCTGGGTGGCTTGTATATTAGAATAATAATTTGATTTTTATTTTTCTACCTTGATTCCAAGTACCTCTACCATCTCATTGGTCGAGTTCAGGAGCTCTGTGCATGCCAGTTCCTCTTTAATATACAGACACTCCTCCACTTGACCTAATTACTGTCACATCTGTATAGATATAATTTGGGATCCAGATTTCACAATCCATGTGGTCTTTTGTGTGGGTTTCTGTAAATTCACCACATATTGAGTTAGATTCTATTAGAAGGCCATTTATGATCCTTATTTCTTGATTTTGATTTTAGACCTTGTATGTTTGCAAATATGAATGATTTCCCATATTGCGTGTCACCTCTGGTGGGCTTTGGTAGTTCTCCCCCCCCCCTCTCCACCCAGGTCCAGGGTGTGTTGTGGTAGTAGTTGCGGTTGTTGTGTGGTGTAGTGGTGTAATCTGTTTTTCCCAGATTATTTCTGTGAAGTCCTGGTTTATTTGCTCCCAGTTTATCTGTTTATTATTGAAGTTGAATTTGCTGAAATCTCCTCCACCGGGAATCGGAACTGGTTTTGAAGGTCTATTCCCCATGCTTGTCAGAACTTCAATTAAGTTGTGATCTGAGTAACAGGTATTTGTAATCATTATGTTTCCCGATCAATTCACAATTATTTGTGAAAATGAGGTCCAGCGTGTTCTCCTTCCTAGTTGGTTCTACTATTTGCTGGTTTAGGCAAACCTGTCGCACATCCTGGTTGATACCTGGTTGATGGGGTTCTGGGAGTTCTTCTACTCCCCAAGCCCGGCCCGAGGCCAGGCTTGACTTGTGAGAGTTTGGTCCACTAGGCTGTTGCTTGGAGCGGCCCGCAGGCCCACATACCCACCACAGCCCGGCTGGTCCGGAACTCCTTGGAGGAATAAATCTAGTTTCCTCTTGAAGATGTCCACGGTTGTTCCGGCAATATTTCTTATGCTTGCTGGGAGGACGTTGAACAACCGCGGACCTCTGATGTTTATACAGTGTTCTCTGATTGTGCCTATGGCACCCCTGCTCTTCACTGGTTCTATTCTGCATTTTCTTCCATATCGTTCACTCCAGTACGTTGTTATTTTACTGTGTAGATTTGGGACCTGGCCCTCCAGTATCTTCCAGGTGTATATTATTTGATATCTCTCTCGTCTTCTTTCTAGTGAGTACATTTGGAGAGCTTTGAGACGATCCCAATAATTTAGGTGCTTTATCGCGTCTATACGTGCTGTATATGTTCTCTGTATTCCCTCTATTTCAGCAATCTCTCCTGCTCTGAAGGGGGAAGTGAGTACTGAACAGTACTCACTTCAGTACAAATG
The DNA here is from genome assembly GCA_020271785.1 of Procambarus virginalis. Lineage (NCBI taxonomy): Eukaryota > Metazoa > Arthropoda > Malacostraca > Decapoda > Cambaridae > Procambarus > Procambarus virginalis. Next base: position 3,862,675 of record WNGS01163519.1, on the reverse strand, counting down.
ACCCTAATCCGTAGCAGGTCATTTGCATGTGCCTGTTCATTTAGGCTACTTCCTGGTATTCTTTCTGATATAACTGTATTAGCCATGTACTTCCATTTCAGGTGCCGTAGGTTGAAGTCCCCAAGCAGGATGATGTTCGGGGCTGGATTTGTGAGGTTTTCCAAGCAGTGTTCTATTTTCATTAGTTGGTCTTTAAACTGCTGAGGGTTTGCCTCCGGTGACTTATATACAAGGACAATAACTACATTTAGGATCTCTATTTTGATTATCAACACTTCCACCATATCATTTGAGGTGTTTAGCAGCTCAGTACAGATAAGTGTGTCTTTGATGTAGAGGCTGATCCCACCCTTAAGCCGGGTGGGGTCACCACTGATAGTGGCGAGGTATGTGCACAAGGCCTTTGACAGCCTCAGGCGCGACTGTCTTGTGTACAACCTGCTCATATCCCAGCCCGTGACTGGACGTTCCTGACACTAAGGAACTTCATGAACAGACGAGTCAACCCCCCCCCCCCCTCGTGCTTCAATAGGAAAAATGCTGATTGTTGCAGTACTGTGCAGGTCGTGGTGGTATTGTGGTAGTACTGTGCAGGTCGTGTGGTAGTACTGTGGCAGGTCGTGTGGTGATATTGTGGTAGTACTGTGCAGGTCGTGTGGTGGTATTGTGGTAGTACTGTGCAGGTCGTGTGGTGATATTGTGGTAGTACAGTGCAGGTCGTGTGGTGATATTGTGGTAGTACTGTGCAGGTCGTGTGGTGGTATTGTGGTAGTACTGTGCAGGTCGTGTGGTGTATTGTGGTAGTACTGTGCAGGTCGTGTGGTGGTATTGTGGTAGTACTGTGCAGGTCGTGTGGTAGTACTGTGCAGGTCGTGTGGTAGTACTGTGCAGGTCGTGTGGTAGTACTGTGCAGGTCGTGTGGTGATATTGTGGTAGTACTGTGCAGGTCGTGTGGTGGTATTGTGGTAGTACTGTGCAGGTCGTATGGTGGTATTGTGGTAGTACTGTGCAGGTCGTGTGGTGATATTGTGGTAGTACTGTGCAGGTCGTGTGATGGTATTGTGGTAGTACTGTGCAGGTCGTGTGGTGATATTGTGGTAGTACTGTGCAGGTCGTGTAGCAGTGGTGGTATTGTGGTAGTACTGTGCAGGTCGTGTGGCGGTATGTGGTAGTACTGTGCAGGTCGTGTGGTGGTATTGTGGTAGTACTGTGCAGGTCGTGTGGCGGTATTGTGGTAGTACTGTGCAGGTCGTGTGGTGGAATTATGTAGTACTGTGCAGGTCGTGTGGCGGTATTTGTGGTAGTACAAAAATACAAGTCACAGCTTCGTATCATCCTTTGCAGATGACACAAAAACAGTATGAAAATTACCTCGGCTGAAGACATTGAAAAACTTCAAGCTGATATGAATAAAGTTTTCAACTGGGCATCTGAAAATAACATGATGTTTAACAGTGATAAATTCCAGGTACTCTGGTACGGTAAATATGAGAACCTTAAACATAATACAGAGTACAAAACACAATCAAATGTGCCCATAGTAGGAAAACAGCATATAAAGGATTTGGGAATAATGATGTCTGACGACCTAACGTTTAGGGAGCATAACCAAGCAAATATTGCGACAGCCAGATTACGAGAACTTTCAAATCCAGGGATCCCATCAGAATGGTTGTACTCTTCAAGTCACTTGTGTTGTCCCGTCTTGAGTACTGTTCAGTACTCACTTCCCCCTTCAGAGCAGGAGAGATTGCTGAAATAGAGGGAATACAGAGAACATATACGGCACGCATAGACGCAATAAAGCACCTAAATTATTGGGATCGTCTCAAAGCTCTCCAATGTACTCACTAGAAAGAAGACGAGAGAGATATCAAATAATATACACATGGAAGATACTGGAGGGCCAAGTACCTGTAACATTGGCTAGACTACTGCCAACATTGTAACCTTGGGTACGATAACCCAATGTAAAACCGGGTAAAATACTAATTAATAAATGTACACACTTCTTGTCCTGAGTACCACTTCCTGTAGGTTGCACTTGGTAACACTGTTATTGAACACTAACACTGTAAAATAAGCTGACATATGATGGTTACACCGGATCCAAAGGTAAACTAAAAACAAGGAAATGCTACACAGGATTAAATACGCTGCCACCATCTGCCTTGACCACTGAGACTAAATCAAACAACGAGCGGCAAGAAACATTGCTTGACTTGGAGAGTACTTCTATAACTGTCATTAAATATGAGACGGTTGTCAGCCACGATACCAAAAGATTCTAAGAGGATTCAACAATTGACACAGACGGGAAATTTAACATGAGTTTATTGAGATACCAAATTATACTAAACACCACGATAATTCCTACTCTAACACTGGCAACAAGTTAAGAAATTTAGACATGGAACAAAATTACAGAGATCACACACATTACCTTAACAAGCCTCTGTCTCTCCGTCCGTCGGGACACTGTCTCTCCCGGCCTGTGGATGATCGTCACAGAACCGGCCTCGATCCAGGAGCACCGTACTCTACCCTAAGTCACTACGGACCCTCTATATACACCTCACAAAAGGGGGGGGAAGATTTATTGTGATACCTACACCACGAAATAAGAGGTCGGCCACACGTGCACAAACACTCAAGATTTATCATTAAACTTGTTTGACATTAACCATAACTGTTTCAAGAGAGGACTTATTAATTTCGTGTGTGGCTGACCTCTGACCTGGTTAAAATGGGGAAATCCAAGCATGTTTACACATGAGGATCTGGGGTCTACTCCTTACCCTGTTGACAAGAGTATCATGAAATATTACATACTTGAAACTGTGCTGAATAAGACTAACCAGGAATTTTTAATCAACATACAAGAAAACCGGAGGTCATCTGGGCTGACCTCTTGGAGCAGACTTCCCTGGTTGAGAACTTAGGGGGGGGGGGGTCATGGGTGTGNATTACCCAGTAAAAAAAATATGAGCAGAGTCACTGAAGGAGACCGAATTGTCTACAAGTAATCCTGCACAACACTGAGTCTCCACCTTTGCACCCATTTATCCTCTTATTTACCCAACTCTAATGCAATTATATAGTAATTAACTTTTACATACTCTTAACTGGCTCTCTCCAACATTCCGCGCGCGCGCCTGTACGCTCAACACTTGTGCCTCCGGGATAGAGCTTTAGCTCTTGGACACGACGTTTATAGCCGCTGGGTATTTAATGCAGTGACGCATAACCTATTTCACTATCATATCTGCCTTTAAAATTGTGAATGGAGTTAGGAGACCTGGTCGGAGACAGGGCCGAGGAGAGACTGAATCATTGCAAGGTAACCGCAAGGTAAGGTCCTTCTACAACCTAGTTATTTCGTTCATTCCATTTTCCCACAATAACACTGAAAGAAGACATACTAACAGCTTTATTGGATATAGAGCTGTTTCTCAAACTTTCATCCATGCCCTCTCTTATTTTGTTATTCATAGCGAACTTTTCCTCTTTTTGCACTTTGTCACTCCAGTACAGTCTTTTATACGCATCTATCATGTCTCCCCTGCGTCCGTTTCTAGCGACGTCGAGTTTTCTTCCAGTCTTAACCCTGGCAATTTTGACGAGCCTCGTAGCAAATTAATGAACGTAGATGTGTGTGCGCGCGCGCGTGTGTATTTACTCTGTATTTACTATTTGTGAGCAGAATCGAGCTATTAGCTCTTGGACCCCGCCTTTCTAACCAATCTATTTTTCCTCTATATCTACTACATATATTTCTCTCTAACACACGCGCATACATCCACAGGAAGCAGCTCGTAGCAGAACTCCCGGGTACCTATTTATTGCTAGGTGAACAGGAGCATAAGGGTGAAAAATCTCTGCCCATTTATTTCCGCCTTTGTTGGGAATGAAACCCGGCCATTAGGACTACGACCACCAAGCGTTGTCTATTCAGCCGTGAGGCCTCGTACTCACCTAGTTGTGTTTGCGGGGGTTGAGCTCTGGCTCTTTGGTCCCGCCTCTCAACTGTCAGTCAACTGCTGTACAGATTCCTGAGCCTATTGGGCTCTATCATATCTACATTTGAAACTGTGTATGGAGTCAGCCTCCACCACAACACTACTTAATGCATTCCCATTGTTAACTACCCTGACACTGAAAAAAATTATTTCTAACGTCTCTGTGGCTCATCTGGGTACTAAGTTTCCACCTGTGTCCCCTTGTTCGTGTTCCACCCGCGCTAAAGAGTTTGTCCCGTGTGTGTGTGTGTAGTTACAGGATGAGAGCTACGCTCGTGGTGTCCCGTCTTCCCAGTACTCTTTGTCGTATAACACTTTGAAACTTGACGGTTTTGGCCTCCACCACCACACTTAGCTTGTTCCAACCGTCTACCACTCTGCAAAAGAAAACTATCTAATGTTATTTCGGCACCTTTGTTTCCTTAGCGTGATTAACGTGTCCTCTTGTTCGTGAAGTTATTGGTTTCAGGAATTGCTCTATTAATTTGTTCGATTCCTGTTAGTATTTTGTAAGTAGTGTTAATATCTCTTCTGTTTTTTCTATCTTCTAGTTTTAGCATGTTTAACGCCTCTAGTCTCTCCTTGTAACTCTAGTTTTTCAGTTCCGGAAGTCATTTTGTAGCATGCCGTTGCAGCGTTTTCAGTTTGTGCTTCTTCAGATTTGGGCACCATAGAACTGCTGCATATTCCAATTTTGGTCTCACAAGCGTCATGAACAGTTTCTTTAGTATTTCACCATCTATATAATTAAAAACAAGCCTGACAAGTGTCTCCGAGGCAATGGGGACAAAATTGTAGTGGTGATCAAGGTCTCTGTATTTACGTGACTTGGCTGCTTCCCGGCGATTGGCAGCACCTCCTGCCTGTGCAGCACTGAAGTCAACGTAGGTGTTGGCTAAAGTTTAAACGCAAGTGTAGTCCCACACCAACTGTCTACCATTCTTCCAGAGGCTCACCGTGATCCCATCTGGGCGACCGACAGGCTCATCAGAGTTGCGGGGCATTAGGTAACGGGGCGCGCTCTCTGCTGGACAACCGGCTGTGGTAAGGCTTCTCTTAATAATGTCGTTAACCTCGCCGTGTCTTGCATGCCATCCTCCTGTCCTTTGGCAAAGAGAAGGCCATTCCGTCCGTACCTGTCGGCCACTGCCTCGCCGCAAATACACCTGTATTCGGTGTGGATTGGGGCAGCGAGGCGGAGAGCCACGGCAATTCGGAGGGCCTGCGGTGTGAGACGGGTGCCGGTTGCTGACATTGGGGTTGCTAATAGGAAGTCACCTGCATGGGGAGCTGCCACATCCCTAAGTCGGGCAGTGTCATGTGGTATTGTCGCAGTTTCTAGCAGTGTTGCAGCTTCTTGGTCAGCAATTGGGCGATCCCAGCTGGATTGCTTATGGGCTTCAGAAAGCAGTGGTCAGGGTGCTTGTCCTGCAAGAGATACCCATTCGGTGGTGCTAGGTCTATGAATGTTGCTTAGTATCATAGAAATAAAGGGAATTAGGCCATAATGTAGTCAGTATTGTGCATGGTTATACTATATAGTACAGGCAAAATCTTCTTAAGCTACTAATAGGCAGTAATTGTGTGGTACAGTGAGATTACTCTGTCAGAAAACCAGGTACAACCTCTAACCACCTATATACCTTGGTTAATATCTCGGTAGACTACAAACATGTTTGTTTTGTCTTTTAAATTAATAGATAAATGTCTACTCTTGCTATTAATATTGGGCATTTCAATAAAGGTTTTATTTATATTTAAATTTGATATGAATGATAATAATGTCCTTAGGGGTCAGATGCTGGTGACCTCATCCTTACCATGTGGTTACCATGTTGTGGTTCAGAAGATCAGTATCACTGTGGTCCAGTCTGTGAGGCACAGGCTGTTAGACTCGGCTGCTTGCCGAGTCTAACACATCACAGTCTTGCCGGCTGTGATGTTAGATTCACAGCCTAGTTGATTCACAGCCCCCAACTACACAGAGACTACCAATTCACAGCCCCCAACTACACAGAGACTACCACACTCCCCAATATCACTTCCAAAACTGGACAAACCATTGCCACAACAACACACCCTGGGTCAGGGTAGAGAGGAGGGAGAACCACCAAAACCTTCCAGAAGCGACACACAATATGGACAATCATTCATTTTTGCGAATTCAAGGTCTAAAGCCAAAGTCAAGGAATAAAGTCAAGTTCATAAATGGTCTCTTATTAGAGTCAAACTCCATATTTGGAGCATTCACGGAAACTCATACAAAAGATTACATGGATGGTGAAATCTGGATTCCAAATTATAATTTATACAGATGTGATAGAAAAACTAGGTCAAATGGAGGAGTAGGTCTGTATATTAAAGAGGACCTGGTATGCACAGAACTACTAAACTCAACTAATGAGGTGGTAGAGGTACTTGGAATTGAGGTAGAGAAACTAAACCTAATTATTATTTTAATATATAAACCGCCAGATACAACGGTTGAGGAATTCACAGAGCAGATGCACAAAATAGAGAACATACTTGATGACCTAGCAAACCCAGCTCCAGATATTATCTTCCTTGGAGATTTCAATTTACCGAGTCTAAGATGGAGAATGGCAAACACAAATATCATAGCAGGGAATGACCCGGGAAATAACCAGCCACAGGTCAGAGAACTTTTGAGATTCTGTGACAAATTCTCGCTCAATCAACAGATTACAGAACCAACTAGGAACGAAAACACACTAGACTTGTTATTCACAAACAATGATGAACTAATCAGAGACATAACAATCTCAGATACTTCATACTCAGACCATAAGCTCATTGAAGTGCGAACTAGCATAAATAACGGTAGTAGATCTAAGAGACCCAACAAGCGAGAAGGAATATTCAATCAATTCAATTTCAACAATAAGAGGATTGACTGGGAAAAAATAAATGTAGACCTTTCAACCATTCAATGGGAGACGGTCTTAAGCGACAAAACTCCCACACAGGGAATAGCTCAACTGACAGCTGAAGCTTACAAGGTCTGCTTGAAGCACGTGCCGGTGAGGAGGGGCAGAAAGAGGAACACTCTAGAAAGAGAACGCAGACGACTGTACAGGAGAAGGAAAAAATAACGGAAATGCTTCGGCAGACACAACTATCACAAGCAAGGAAAATAAGCCTAAGCAGGGAGATCGAAGAAATCGAACAAACGTTGAAGCGATCATATGAGTCTGAGGAAATGGAATTGGAACAGAGAGCTATACAAGAGATAAGGAAAAATCCGAAATATTTTTTCACATACGCTAAATCAAAATCCAAAACCTCGACCAGTATTGGACCGTTAATTACAAATGAAGGTACGTACACAGAGGACAACAAAGAGATTAGTGAAATTCTAAGAAGCCAGTATGAGGCTATGTTTAGCACACCAATTAACAACATGAAAGTTGATGACCCAGACAGCTTCTTTATGAATGACATTCAAGCTGCAGATAATATAACGGATATTACCACAAACTCGGAAGACTTTGAAAGAGAAATTGACAATATGCCCATGCACTCAGCCCCTGGGCCTGACTCATGGAATTCAATATTCATAAAGAAATGTAAAGTACCAGTAGCGAGAGCACTCAGCGTAATATGGAGAAAGAGCCTGGATACAGGGGAGATACCAGCAGCACTTAAATCTGCAGATATAGCTCCGTTGCACAAGGGGGGGAGTAAAGCCTTGGCAAAAAATTATAGGCCAGTTGCACTAACATCACATAATAAAAGTGTTTGAAAGAGTGATTAGGAATCAAATTTCTAGTTTTATGGAAAACAATGAATTGCACAATCCAGGACAACATGGATTTAGAGCGGGAAGATCCTGTCTGTCACAGTTACTCAACCACTATGACAAAATCACAGAAGCCCTAGAAGAAAAGCAAAATGCAGATGTTGTATACACAGACTTTGCAAAGGCTTTCGACAAATGTGACCATGGGGTGATAGCTCACAAAATGAGGTCAATGGGAATAACTGGAAAAGTAGGACGCTGGATACTCAATTTCCTGTCGAACAGAACACAAAGAGTAACAGTCAATCAGATAAAATCGAGTCCAAGCGATGTTAAAAGCTCTGTACCTCAAGGTACAGTCCTTGCACCGCTACTGTTCCTTATTCTCATATCTGATATAGACAAAAATACACGTCACAGCTTCGTGTCATCCTTCGCAGATGACACAAAAATCAGCATGAAAATTACCTCTGCTGAAGACATTGAAAAACTACAAACAGATGTCAACAAAGTTTTCGATTGGGCAGCAGAAAATAATATGATGTTTAACAGTGATAAATTTCAGGTACTCAGGTACGGCAAAAATGAGGATCTGAAACATAATACAGGGTACAAAACACAATCAAATCTTCCCATAGTAGAAAAACAGCATGTCAAGGATTTGGGAATAATGATGTCCGACGATCTAACGTTTAGGGAGCATAACCAAGCAAATATCGCATCAGCCAGAAAAATGATCGGATGGATTACGAGAACTTTCAAATCCAGGGATCCCATCACAATGGTTGTACTCTTCAAGTCACTTGTGTTGTCCCGTCTCGAATACTGCTCAGTACTCACTTCCCCCTTCAGAGCAGGAGAGATTGCTGAAATAGAGGGAATACAGAGAACATATACGGCACGCATAGACGAGATAAAACACCTAAATTATTGGGATCGTCTCAAAGCTCTCCAAATGTACTCTCTAGAAAGGAGACGAGAGAGATACCAAATAATATACACGTGGAAAATACTGGAGGGCCAGGTCCCAAATCTACACAGTAAAATAACAACGTACTGGAGTGAACGATATGGAAGAAAATGCAAGATTGAACCAGTGAAGAGCAGAGGTGCCATAGGCACAATCAGAGAACACTGTATAAACATCAGAGGTCCGCGGTTGTTCAACGTCCTCCCAGCGACTATAAGAAATATTGCCGGAACAACCGTGGACATCTTCAAGAGAAAACTGGACTGTTTCCTAAGAGAAGTCCCGGATCAGCCGGGCTGTGGTGGGTATGTGGCTCTGCGGGCCGCTCCAAGCAACAGCCTGGTGGATCAAACTCACAAGTCGAGCCTGGCCTCGGGCCGGGCTTGGGGAGTAGAAGAACTCCCAGAACCCCATCAACCAGGTATCAATCAACCAGGTATGATTAGGTATCTTTGGAGGTGTTTATTGAGTTTCTCTCGTGAACACTGTGAGTGGTCGGCCAGTTAGGCCCATTATATTTAGAGGGAGAGTTTTGAACAGTCACGGGCCCATCATGTTGATTGAATTCTCTCTCTTAGCATACCTCTTGCAACTATGCTCTTCAACGGGCTACCTTGCACTTTCTGCCATGCCTGATAGTCTCGCGTGGAGTTACTTGAGTGTGCAAATTTGGATCCATTCCTGCAGATATTTTCCAAGTGTAAATTGTTATGTATCTCGTTCGCATGAGATGCTTACCTTGCGGTCACTTGCGACGATTTCGGGACTTAGGGTCCCCGCGGCCCAGTCCTTGACCAGGCCTCCTTGTTGCTGCACTGGTTAACCAGGCTGTTGGACGCGGCTGCGAGCAGCCTGATGTATGAATCACAGCCTGGTTGATCAGATATCCTTTGGAGGTGCTTATCAAGTTCTCTCTTGAACACTGTGAGGGGTCGGCCAGTTATGTCCCTTATGTGTAGTGGAATTTTGTTGAACAGTCTCGGGCCTCTCATGTTGATAGAGTTCTCTCTCAGAGTACCTGTTGCACCTCTGCTTTTCAACAGGGATATTCTGCACATCCTGCCATGCCTTCTGGTCTCATGTGGTATTACTGTGTGCAGGGTTGGGACCAGCCCCTCTACTATTTTCCACGTGTAAATTATTATGTATCTCTCCCGCCTGCGCTCAAGAGAATACAGATTTAGGCATTTTAGTCAGTCCCAGTAGTTTAGATGTTTTACTGAGTGGATTCAAGCAGTAAAGGATTTCTCCACTCTCTCCAGGTCAGCAATTTCTCCAGCTTTGAAAGGGGCTGTCATTGTGCAGCAGTATTCCACTCTAGAGAACACTAGCGTCTTGAAAAGTATCATCATTAGTACAGTATAGCATTTCTAGTTTGAAAGGTTTTTGTTATCCAACCTGTCATTTTTCTTGCAGTTGTGACGGTTACTTTGTTGTTCTTTAAAGGTAACGTCTTCTGACATGATTAATTGTTGCCGCCGAAGGCGGCTAGTTTATTGTGCACCCCATACTCATCATGTGAGCGGTAGCGCAAAAGCATTACAGAGGGCACAAAAGGTCTTTATCAGACCTCATCTTAGATTATTTCATAAACAATTTCATCTATCCTTCACACTTTATAGTTACAATGTCAGCTAGTTACAGAGTAAGTGCTATTTCAAGAGCTACATATTTACAGTAAGTTATCATACATTAATGGTAGGTCTTATCGCTAATACATAATAGTTTGACGTGAACGAAATGGAAGAAAATGATCATACTTCATAGGATCAATTCTATAGTATGACTGCCGAGTTCCTTGTCCGAAACTCGGGAAGGAATCACACTGCGATTCCAGTGAAGAGCAGGGTGCCATAGGCACAATCAGAGAACACTGTATAAACATCAGAGGTCCACGGTTGTTCAACATCCTTCCAGCGACTACAAAAAATATTGCCAGGATAACCGTGGACATCTTCAAGAGAAAACTAGATAGTTTTCTTGAAGGAGTGCCGGACCAACCGGGCTGTGGTGGGTATGTGGGCCTGCGGGCCGTTCCAAGCAACAGCCTGCTGGACCAAACTCTCACAAGTCAAGCCTGGCCTCGGGCCGGGCTTGGGGAGTAGAAGAACTCCCAGAACCCCATCAACCAGGTATCAACTAGTTTGGAAAGTGATCCATACGCTCCTCTCACAATGTTCTTTTGTGTTCCTCTGGCGACAACTTACTATCCCACAACCACCCCCTAGGTCTCGTTCTTTATTCGAGTTCTGTAATTCCTTTCCATATAATTTGTAAGTTGTGTGTGGTCTATTTTCTCCGATTCCACATTCCATAACATGGCATTTGTTCACATTGAATTCCATTTGCCACTTGTCGCACCAAACACTTATTTTATCTAGAACAATTTGAAAGGCATTACAATCGTCTGCGTCTCCTATCTTCCCCAGTATCTTAGCATCATTCGCAAACATGTTCATATAATTCTGTATTCCTTCTGGTAGATGGTTTATGTAGCCGATGAACATTATTGATGCAAGAACTGAACCCTGTTGCACTCCTCCAGTCAGATACCTTCTCTGATTGCTGCCCTCTTATGTCTGTCAGAACAATTTTTCATCCATGTCAGAAGTCTCCCCGTCACCCTTCCAGCATGTTAAAGTTTCCATAACAGCCGCTTGTGTGGGACTTTATCAAAAGCTTTTTTTAAGGTCCAGATAGACACAGTCAACCCAACCACCTCTTGTAGTATCTCTGTGGCTCTATAATAAAAACTAAGATGATTTGTTACACTGGATCTTCCTGCTCGAAAATCATTTTGTCTGTCCGGTATTATGTCATTACTGTCTAGGTGCTCAACCCATGTGACTGTAACTATTTTTCCTGGTGTTTTGACTACCACGCTTGTTAATGATACGGGTCTATAATTTAGAGGTTCCTCTCGACTACCATTTTTATTCATTGGTACATGTTTGCCTTTTTCCATATATCTTCTAAGATTCCTGTGCACGAGGATTTCTGGAATATTAAATGGAATGGAATGCTCAACCCAGTTGCACATTCTCGCAGTACCCAAGGTGCATCAGGTCCACCCGCTTTATTTCTTCCTAGCCCCTTGAGTAATTTTGTCGCTTCGTCTCGAGATACCTCTATGTATTCTATGACTTGCTCTGGAATTGGTATTTGGTCCGGCTCTCTGAAATCCTTATTTTGTACAAATACACTTTGGAACTGTTCATTTAGCATTTCACACATTTCTTTTTCATTCTCAGTAGTCCTGTTCCCCGTTCTCAATCTCTGGATTTTATCCTTTATATGTAGCTTGCTTTTAATGAATTTATAGAAAATGCCTTAATCTGTTTTACATTTGTCAGCTATACATTTCTAAAAGTTCCTTTCTGCCTCCTCACTGTTGTGTGTTGCTTGCTTGCTTGTATTGCTGGTATGTTTGTGGGTTAGGCATCTTCCGATATTAAGACCATTTTCTTGTCTTATCCTTTCTTGTCTTATCCTCTCTGGTCCTCGCAAAATTTGTTGAACCAATCCTGTTTTCTGGTCCTGCATCTCTGTTTTGGTATGAACATTTGTGTTCCTTCATCATATTTTTCGCAAAATTTGCCATACATCTCATTTACATCCTTGCCTAGCAACAAGTCCCTCAAATTAAACTCGTCAAAAAACATTATGTTCCCCATAGTGTACATAATTGTGTATAGAGTCAGCCTCCACCACATCACTGCCTAATACATTCCATCTGTTAACTACTCTTGACACTGAAAAAAATCTTTCTAGCGTCCCTGTGGCTCATTTGGGTACTCAATCTCCACCTGTGTCTCCTTGTTCGTGTGCCACCCGTGTTAAACGCTTTACCCAGTCAATTCCTCTCAGAATTTTCTAGGTAGTGATCATGTCTTCCCTTACTCTTCTGTCTTCCAGTGTTGTGAGGTGCATTTCCCGCAGCCTTTCCTCGTAACTCATGCCTCTTAGTTCTGGGAATAGGATAGTGGCATACCTCTGAACTTTTTCAGGCTTCGTCTTCTGTTTGGCAAGGTACGGACTCCATGCTGGGGCCGCGCACTCCAGGATTGGCCTTACATATGTGTTACATAAAGTTCTGAATGATTCCTTACACAGGTTCCTGAAGGCCGTTCTGATGTTAGCCAGACTCGCATACGCCGCTGATGTTATTCTTTTTATGTGGGCTTCAGGAGACAGGTTTGGCGTGATATCAACTCCTAGAACTTTCTCTCTGCCCCTTTCATGAAGTACTCATCTCCCATTCGGTATCCTATGTCTGGATACCGAATGGCCTCCTGTTTCCTCCGCCTAGTTTCATTACCTTACATTTACTCGGGTTTAACTTTAGTAGCCATTTATTGGACCATTTATTCTGTTTGTCTAGATCATCTTGTAGCCTCATGCTATCTTCTGGTTGATACCTGGTTGATGGGGTTCTGGGAGGCCAGGCTTGACTTGAGAGAGTGGTCCACCAGGCTGTTGCTTGCAGCGGCCCGCACTCACATATCCACCACAGCCCGGTTGGTTCGGCAATCCTTGGACAAAATGAGCTAGTTTTCTCTTGAAGATGTCCACGGTTGTTCCGGCAATATTTCTTATGCTCGCTGGGAGGATATTGAACAACCGTGGACGTCTGATGTTCATACAGTGTTCTCTGAGTGTGCCTATGGCACCTCTGGTCTTCACTGGTTCTATTCTGCATTTTCTTCCATATCGTTCACTCCAGTACGTTGTTATTTTACTGTGTAGATTTGGGACCTGGCCCTCCAGTATTTTCCATGTGTATATTATTTGATATCTCTCTCGTCTTCTTTCTAGTGAGTACATTTGGAGAGCTTTGAGACGATCCCAATAATTTAGGTGCTTTATTGCGTCTATGTATGCCGTATATGTTCTCTGTATTCCTTCTATTTCAGCAATCTCTCTGCTCTGAAGGGGGAAGTGAGTACTGAGCAGTACTCAAGACGGGACAGTACAAGTGATTTGTATAGTACAACCATTGTGATGGGATCCCTGGATTTGAAAGTTCTCGTAATCCATCCGATCATTTTCCTGGCTGACGCAATATTTGCTTAGTTATGCTCCCTAAACGTTACGTCGTCAGACGTCATTATTCCTAAATCCTTTACATGTTCCTTTCCTACTCTGGGCAAATTTGATTGCGTTTTGTACCCTGTATTATGTTTAAGGTCCTCATTTTTACCATATCTGAGTACCTGGAATTTATCACTGTTAAACACCATGTTATATTCTGTTGCCCAGTCGAAAACTTTATTAATATCTACTTGTAGTTTTTCAATGTTTCTGCAGAGGTACTTTTCATGCTGATTTTTGTGTCATCTGCAAAGGATGATACGAAGCTGTGCCTTGTATTTTTGTCTACATCTGATATGAGAATAAGGAAAAGCAGTGGTGCACGGACTGTACCCTGAGGTACAGAGCTTTTAACTGCGCTTGGACTCGATTTTATATGGTTGACTGTTACTCTTTGTGTTCTGTTCGACAGAAAACTGAGTATCCAGCGTTACTTTACCGGTGGTCCCATTGACCTCATTTTGTGTGTTATCCTCTCCATGGTCATATTTATTGAATGCCTTTGCGATATCCGTGTATACCACATTTGCATTCTGTTTTTCTTCTAATGCCTCAGTGATTTTGTCGTAGTGATCAAGTAGCTGTGAGAGGCATGATCTTCCCGCTCTAAATCCATGTTGGCCTGGATCGTGGAGGTCATTGGTGTCCATGAATTTAGTGACCTGATCCTGATCACTCTCTCGGATACTTTTATTATGTGGGACGTTAGTGCAACTGGCCTATAATTCTTTGCCAATGCTTTGCTCCCTCCCTTGTGTAGAGGGGCTATGTCTGCTACTTTAAGTGCATCTGGTATCTCCCCCATGTCCAAGCTCTTCCTCCACACTATACTGAGTGCCTGTGCTACTGGCACTTTGCATTTCTTTATAAAATTGCATTCCATGAGTCTGGACCCGGGGCTGAGTGCCTGGNTAGCCTAACTTAACTGTACCGTTCTTAATCTTAAGTACTTAATTAACCGTTACTCCCACCCTTATCCTACAGTCACCTACGTGACTCGAGTGTTTTCCCTCGCGTCTCTGCGGGTCCACAACTCAAACTTTTGCCACACCCTGTGACCAGACTTCAAACGTCAGGCGTCCCTAGACGTGAGTCTACTGACACACTAGTCCCCACTAGCATGCTGTACAATACCAGTACACCTCGGGTTATTGCGTTCAAATGGAGTAAACAACAGTTGATCGCAATAATCTGAGCAGAACCACCACTTAAAACTACTTAAGAAATACACCTGCCACTCCCCACTGACCTGGGGACCAGCGGAGGCTGGGTGTCCCCGTGGGACATGCGGGTCACCTGTTCCACTCAGATGACCTGCACACCACCAACCGCTAAGTTCCCAAATCGCCAAATATTATCACTAACATAATCCTACACACGCAAGTTCTGGTGAACATTCCCTGAACTCCACAAAACTCACAAAATCACGAACACAACACCAGAGAATCACTATCTCCTAACCTGAAAAAAACCTCGCTAACTCGCGAATATTAAAACCTGTCAATATCTCCCTGATAGCGCCTGAGCGGCAAAAAGACGCGTGGGACTGAACAATGTTAAATTAACACCTGCTACATTAACATTGTTCAACACCGCTGCCATCATTGTAACGGGGGGGGAAGATTAAGTGTTGGAGTAATGAGTAGGAGAATAGAAGAGGTAGAAAGGTAGAAGTAGAAAGTAGATAGTAGAAGTAGAAGAGTAGATAGTAGAAGTAGAAAATAGAAGATAGAAAATAAAAATAGAGAATGCTGCCACCATCCATTCTAGATCATTTACATACAAGACAAGGAATGGAACTTGTCTGTACCAAAAGATGTTATTACCATGTTTCAACTCTAACATGTACTCATTAATTTCATGAACCAGTAACCGCTGAGATTTTCTCATCTCACTCAAGACTCCAGGTAACAAAGTTAAACACACTTTAAATAATAACTTTCAATTATATTTCACATACTAAGTATCAATTTAAGCAATTCAACTAAAATGGTAATATTCAATGAGTCATCATACAAGAATTCGAGAACCCTACAACTCGACTGCCCCTGATCATCACACAACACCTGTTTAGTGAACACGACAAAGTCCCTCAATGTTCAACTCACCAAGGGAATAGAGAGAGGGGGGGGTCTGTAGTTGACAGAGACTGTCCCGCCCCACCGGCTGACCGCCTGGGTGGACGGCTGGCCGCTGCCGTCTGTACTTCTGTCTATGGCTCTGCTTCTGCTGTCCTTCTCCTCTCTTGAATAGATATCTCTCCGAGTATATATTGGGAAACCTAGTGGCTAACTCCGCCCACAAGTTAGATAGCCTGGGGCACTCTACCAAGCCACTCCTTAAACGTCGGCATGTTGAAGGCTACCCGGCTCAATTATAAGATTAGCGAGAGCCAGGTGAGATTCGCCTGGCTGACCTCAGGTCACTTGGTTGTCAATTAACACTTAGAGGTGTGAGATCTAGGCCAGACAAGTTGGCGTCTGTCAAATCCTTGTCTGTGACTCATATATCTCCATGTATGTATTAAATAAAATTAAACCAAACACCTTTACAGTGTTACAATATTGCAGCCTATCGCCCTCATATTGCAGCCTATCGTCCTCATATTGCAGCCTATCGCCCTCATATTGCAGCCTATCGCCCTCATATTGCAGCCTATCGTCCTCATATTGCAGCCTATCGTCCTCATATTGCAGCCTATCGCCCTCATATTGCAGCCTATCGTCCTCATATTGCAGCCTGTCGTCCTCATATTGCAGCCTATCGTCCTCATATTGCAGCCTGTCGTCCTCATATTGCAGCCTGTCGTCCTCATATTGCAGCCTATCGTCCTCATATTGCAGCCTATCGCCCTCATATTGCAGCCTATCGCCCTCATATTGCAGCCTAACGTCCTCATATTGCAGCCTATCGTCCTCATATTGCAGCCTATCGCCCTCATATTGCAGCCTATCGTCCTCATATTGCAGCCTGTCGTCCTCATATTGCAGCCTGTCGTCCTCATATTGCAGCCTGTCGTCCTCATATTGCAGCCTGTCGTCCTCATATTGCAGCCTGTCGTCCTCATATTGCAGCCTATCGCCCTCATATTGCAGCCTATCGTCCTCATATTGCAGCCTGTCGTCCTCATATTGCAGCCTGTCGTCCTCATATTGCAGCCTATCGCCCTCATATTGCAGCCTATCGTCCTCATATTGCAGCCTATCGTCCTCATATTGCAGCCTATCGTCCTCATATTGCAGCCTGTCGTCCTCATATTGCAGCTATTGTCCATATGTTGCAACCTATCGTCCACATGTTGCAACATATAGTTCTTATATTGCAGCCTATCGTCCTCATATTGCAACATTTCGTTCTTATATTGCAGCCTATCGTCCTCATTGTACCTGCTTGAGTTTTGAGTTCTTGGGTTCTGAGTGTTCTTCTCCCCAAGCCCGGCCCGAGGCCAGGCTAGACTTGTGAGAGTTTGGTCCACTAGGCTGTTGCTTGGAGCGGCCCGCAGGCCCACATACCCACCACAGCCCGGTTGGTCCGGCGCTCCTTGGAGGAAACAATCTAGTTTCCTCTTGAAGGTGTCCACGGTTGTTCCAGCAATATTGCTTATGCTCGCTGGGAGGACGTTGAACAACCGCGGACCTCTGATGTTTATACAGTGTTCTCTGATTGTGCCTATGGCACCCCTGCTCTTCACTGGCTCTATTCTGCATTTTCTTCCATATCGTTCACTCCAGTACGTTGTTATTTTACTGTGCAGATTTGGGACCTGTCCCTCCAGTATTTTCCACGTGTATATTGATATCTCTCCAGTCGTCTTTCCTGCCAGTGTAATATGTGTAAACCTGTCTTTGAAAATGTAAGAAGCCCTTGCGAAACGCTATTGGGCGTCAGACCATAAAAATGTAAAAAATTACTTTTGGAGAGTTAATCTTTCAGTTACCCTCGAGAGTGAGGAAAAAGTGATTATATATATATATATATATATATATATATATATATATATATATATATATATATATATATATGTTATTAAATATGACCGAAAAAGTAAGATTAATAATTCTAACACGAATTTTCTCAATTTTCCTTATGTTTGTTTTTACTGATGACGGTAAATGAAAAATCAATTCTCCAAAATTCATTCTTTATTTCTTAGTCTGACGCGACACTTGAACGCCAGTGTCAGACTAAGAAATAAAGAATGAATTTTGGAGAATTGATTTTTCATTTACCGTCATCAGTAAAAACAAACATAAGGAAAATTGAGAAAATTCGTGTTAGAATTATTAATCTTACTTTTTCGGTCATATTTAATAACATATGTCTACAGGAAAGACTGCTACCAAAATATACTAATATATATATATATATATATATATATATATATATATATATATATATATATATATTTATATATATATATCATGTTCTACCTAGTAGCCAGAACGCAGTACTCGGCCTACTATGCAAGACCCGATTTGCCTAATAAGCCAAGTTTTCTCGAATTTATGTATTTTTCTTAAAAAAAATCTTATGAAATGATAAAGCTATTCATTTCATTATGTATAAGTTAATTTGTTTAAATTTGAGTTAAAACTAACGAAGATATATGACCGAACCTAACCACCCCTCCCTAACCTAACCTAAACTAACACAACTAAGTCAATAAATTATGGTCATAATATAATATAATAATAATTCAAATAAACTAATTGGAAACAATTTATTGAATATAAAGAAAATCACTCGGCCTATTAGGCAAATCGGGCCTTGCATAGTAGGCCGAGAAGTGCTTTCTGGCTACTAGGTACGACATATATATATATATACATGTGTATATATATATATATATATATATATATATATATATATATATATATATATATATATATATATATATATATTCATATATATATATATATATATATATATATATATATATGACAATGATATATATAATGTACCTAGGAGCCAGAACGCACTTCTCGGCCAACTATGCAATGCCCGATTTGCCTAATAGACCGAGTGATTTTTTTATTTAAAATGTTTCCAATTGGTTTATTTGAAACTTTATTATTATATTATTTTAATAACAAATTATTGACATAGTTATGTTAGTTTAGGTTAGGTTAAGGTTAGGTTAGGTAGGGTAGGTTAGGTTAGGTTCTGTCATATATCTACGTTAGTTTAACTCAAACTAAAACAAATTAAGTCATACATAATGAAATGGATAGTTTTATCGTTTCATTAGAAAAAAATTACAAAAATGTATAAATTAAGGAAAACTTGGCTTATTAGGTAAATCGGGCCTTGAATAGTAGGCCAAGTACTGCGTTCTGGCTACTAGGTACAACATATATATATGTTGTACCTAGTAACCAGAATGCAATTCTTGGCCTACTATGCAAGGCTCGATTTGCCTAATAAGCCAAGTTTTCCAGAATTTCAATATTTTTCTAATTTTTTTCTTATGAAATGATAAAGCTATCCATTTCATTATGTATGACTTAATTTTTTAAAATTTAAGTTACAACTAACGGAGATATATGACCGAACCCAACCTACCCAACTTAACCTATCTTAACCTAACCTAAACTAACATAATTAAATCAATAATTTATGGTCTTAATATAATACAATAAAATTTAAAATAAACCAACTGGAATTTTTTTATTGAATATAAAGAAAATCACTCGGCCTATTAGGCAAATCAGGCCCTTGCATAGTAGGCCGAAAAGTGTATTCTGGCTACTAGGTACGATATATATATATATATATATATATATATATATATATATATATATATATATATATATATTGTGATGGAAAAAAGAAAAATGTATGTAGGTGTTCGGCAGTCCTCCCAATGGCTGGTGTCAATGCCAATCACGTTTACAAAAAAAAAAAAAAGTCGACTGCGTGGCTGTTGCCTCCTGTGGTCAAGTAAAAGGAAAAAAACACGCAAAACAAATCGTATGAACAATGAAACTTCAACTTGAAAACAAATATAAACAAAGATAATCCCTTGGCTATGTACAGTGCTAATTAAACAAAATTACAAAGTCAAAAAATAATATAAAATAAAACAATGGTTACATTACTCTACAATGAACAAGACAAAAAATGAAGTAAAAGGTGATGAGAATAATGCGCTGGCTGAATACATCCACTATTACACAGAGCGTACTAGATAGTTGTATCAGCGTTGAGAGCATAGAATATTCTAAATCCAATGGCTCGTGCACGCTCAGTCATCGGCTATGCAGATGGCACTGAAGTCGAGTGCAGACGCCGATTCACCAATGGGAAGCGTGCTGGCTGGAAGTGGTGGTTTGGTATCGACGAAGGTGGAGTAGCGACAGCGAGGAGGGGGGAGTGGAGTGAGCGATACGTATATGGTACGTATACTCCCTGTAGAAACGTATTCTACTAAATATGTACTACTCTTGATTGTAGTACCTAGATGTTGTAGATGTACTGAAGTAACATGATAGGAAAGAGCAGGCCAAATCTCTCTTGAAGGAGATTATTGTAACAATATATATATGTTGTTGCATATGACCGAAAAGGTAAGATTAATAATTCCAAAACGAATCTTCTCAATATTTCTTTTGTTTTTCTTCACTGTCGGTGGTAATAAAAATAACAATTCTCCGAAATTCATTTTTTTTTTATTGTCTGTCGCCTGAACGCGTTCCGTAATTCGTATTACATTTTCAAAGACTTAATTTACACACAAATTCTTCGTACTTATACTCTATTGGATGAGGTGATATGATACAAAAGTTGTGGGTGAGGTGACAAACACAAGACAGAACACGAAACAATGGGTATAAATTGGATAAGTGAACATATGAATCACTCAATACAGCTACAGGGAGGGCAGGAAGTGCTGTTATTGCTCATCAGCCCGATGGCAGCACAATTCAAAGGAATATCCAAATTAGTAACTGGGCGTCCACAATGCAAGCCAAGTTGGTAGCAATACTGGTAGCACTCCAAATTATTGACAATGAAGTAGACAGCTTAATTATTTCTGACTCCCTTTCCTCACTACGAGCAATAAACAGTTTGCAATCAAGTAATAACGTGCTTGTCTTGGAAGCTAGACGTAGATATATAAGAATACTTAGCAAGAGGGTAAATATAAAAATGTTGTGGATTCCTTCTCACATTGGCATGCAGGAACATGACAAAGTTGATGCCCTTGCTAAGGCTGCAGTAAATAAAGACAGTATTGAACGGAAACTTGAGTTACCAAATTGGTCCCTTAAAAGTGTCATTAGACGAGAACTCCTGGATGAATTTGAAGAAAGTAGAACTG
Source organism: Procambarus virginalis (assembly GCA_020271785.1). Taxonomy (NCBI): domain Eukaryota; kingdom Metazoa; phylum Arthropoda; class Malacostraca; order Decapoda; family Cambaridae; genus Procambarus; species Procambarus virginalis. The sequence goes on along the minus strand of WNGS01163519.1, from coordinate 3,841,514 downwards.
TGCAAACTGGAACTAGAAGGTCCATTGTTCATCACAATGAAATGTGTGAAGTAAAACATGTGTATGGGGCAAGTAACAAAGTCAGTAGACTAACAGATGTTGTCACAGCTCGTATAAGACTTGGCTACAAGTATCTCTGGCAGTTTGGCTTGTATAGGGATCTAGATGAAGTAAAGTGTAAAGTGTGTGGACAAAGACAGGGACACACACTCGAACACTATATCTTGGATTGTAGTAAAATTGAGCCATATAGAGATAAATCTAAGCTCACTCTATGATATGGCAAACTATCTTATTACCGTGGATAAATTACCTGAAATCCTTGCACTGTATCCACATTTCGCTTCCAGTAGATGAACGACATATGAGATTCAGAAACAAGTAGTGTATTGTGAGGACTAATAATAAACAGAAGCTCCCCTATGACAATGTAATATCCCCATTGGTCAAACTATTATGTATTAGCGATAAGACCTACCATTAATGTATGATGACTTACTGTAAATATGTAGCTCTTGAAATAGCACTTTCTATGTAACTAGCTGACATTGTAACTATAAGGTGTGAAGGATAGATGAAATTGTTTATGTAATAATCTAAGATGTGGTCTGATAAAGACCTTTTGTGCCCTCTGTAATGCTTTTGCGCTACCGCTCACAGGATGAGTATGGGGTGCACAATAAACTAGCCGCCTTCGGCGGCAACAATCAAGTGAATGGAAGTAACTGCAGAAGGCCTATTGGCCCGTACTTCCTCTTGCTGCTTCCATATATAAGAACACACAAACAAGGTCCGATTTGCCTAATAAGCCATAAGCTGAGTTTTCCTGAAGTTACGGTTGGTGGGGGTTTGAATCCTGGTCGGATCAAAAAGAGTGTTTAGTGATTTATGGCTCGTGCGTGCGTGCGAAATATGTGTTTTCATGAAATTGTGTACTTTTACAAAAAACTATGGAATGATAAAACTTAACATTATATTATATATGATTTTAATTTGTTTAATTTGAATTAAAGCTAACACAGAAATTTGATCAAATCTAACCTACTTAACCAAACCTAATCTAATATGACTGTCAGTAATTCATGTTCTTAATACGACTATAGTAATTTTAATAGACCAATTTGAAAAGTTAACGAATATCAAGCCGATATTACTGAAGTCTTCGAAATAGCAAAATAACATGATGTTTAACAGTGTTAAGTTCCAGGTACTTGAGTATGGTGGAAATTATAAGCTCAAACAAAACACAGGGTACAGGACACACTCAGACCTACTCGTAGAAGGAAAACAACATATAAAAGACCTGGGAATTATAATGTCTAACGACCTGACATTTAGTGAACATAACCGAGCAAATATAGCGGCGGCCAGGACAATGATAGGATGGATTATGAGAACGTTCAAATCCAGAGGCCCCACAACAATGGTAATACTGTTTAAATCACTGGTGCTGTCCCGTCTTGAGTATTGCTCAGTACTTCCCTTTCCAAAGCAGGATAGATTTCTAAAATAGAGGGAATATAAAATATACAGCACGCATAGACACGATAATTCACCTAATTTATTGGGACCACCTCAAAGCTTTCAATATGTACTCTAAGGGAAGGGATGGGAGAGATATTAAACGTACATAGATCTGTAATGAAAATATATGGAAGGAAATGCATAATAGAACCAGTGAAGAGTAGACAATCTGAGAGCACCGTAAGAACATGAGAGGTCCACGACTATTCAATACCCTCCCAGCAAGTATTGGAAATATTGCCGGAACAAAGGTGGACTTTGACAAAAAAAAAAAAGCATTTAAATAGGTTCTTGCAAGAAGTGTTGGACTAACTAGGTTGAAGTGGGTAAGTGGGCCTGCTGCCCTCTCGAGGCAACAGCCTGGAGCTAGGCTCGGAGTAGAACTGCCCGAACCTTCTCCATGTATGCTCCAGTAAGGTGGTGAGTGTACGCGGGGAGGGAGTGGAAGGTGGTAAGTGTACGGAGGACAAAGAGATGAGTGTGTACATGGGAAGATACAAGTGTGTGAGAAAGACGAGGGAAGTGAGAGGAGTACCGGGGGGGGGGGGGGGTAGGTTTTATCATGGAAGGCAGGAGCGGTGATGTATGTTGTGGTGTGGCGGCTTTGTTGGGCGATAAATGATGGGGGCGGACGGTGTGTGGGCAATCACCGCTACTTAGATAACTTTGTGCCGTGCCCGCGGTCTTCACATATTGAGCCAGCACCACCTACTGGCGGACACAGTTGTCCACCCGTTGTGTTGGGTGCTGGGAGCAGTGGTATACACACCACCCGTTGTCTTGGGTGCTGGGAGCAGTGGTATACACACCACCCGTTGTGTTGGGTGCTGGGAGCAGTGGTATACACACCACCCGTTGTGTTGGGTGCTGGGAGCAGTGGTATACACACCACCCGTTGTGTTGGGTGCTGGGAGCAGTGGTATACACACCACCCGTTGTCTTGGGTGCTGGGAGCAGTGGTATACACACCACCCGTTGTCTTGGGTGCTGGGAGCAGTGGTATACACACCACCCGTTGTCTTGGGTGCTGGGAGCAGTGGTGTACACACCACCCGTTGTGTTGGGTGCTGGGAGCAGTGGTATACACACCACCCGTTGTCTTGGGTGCTGGGAGCAGTGGTATACACACCACCCGTTGTGTTGGGTGCTGGGAGCAGTGGTGTACACACCACCCGTTGTGTTGGGTGCTGGGAGCAGTGGTGTACACACCACCCGTTGTGTTGGGTGCTGGGAGCAGTGGTATACACACCACCCGTTGTGTTGGGTGCTGGGAGCAGTGGTGTACACACCACCCGTTGTGTTGGGTGCTGGGAGCAGTGGTATACACACCACCCGTTGTGTTGGGTGCTGGGAGCAGTAGTATACACACCACCCGTTGTGTTGGGTGCTAGGAGCAGTGGTGTACACACACCCGTTGTGTTGGGTGCTGGGAGCAGTGGTGTACACACACCCGTTGTGTTGGGATCTGGGAGCAGTGGTGTACACACCACCCGTTGTGTTGGGTGCTGGGAGCAGTGGTGTACACACCACCCGTTGTGTTGGGTGCTGGGAGCAGTGGTATACACACCACCCGTTGTGTTGGGTGCTGGGAGCAGTAGTATACACACCACCCGTTGTGTTGGGTGCTAGGAGCAGTGGTGTACACACACCCGTTGTGTTGGGTGCTGGGAGCAGTGGTGTACACACACCCGTTGTGTTGGGTGCTGGGAGCAGTGGTGTACACACCACCCGTTGTGTTGGGTGCTGGGAGCAGTGGTGTACACACCACCCGTTGTGTTGGGTGCTGGGAGCAGTGGTGTACACACCACCCGTTGTGTTGGGTGCTGGGAGCAGTGGTGTACACACCACCCGTTGTGTTGGGTGCAGGGAGCACTGGTATACACACCACCCGTTGTGTTGGGTGCTGGGAGCAGTAGTATACACACCACCCGTTGTGTTGGGTGCTGGGAGCAGTGGTATACACACCACCCGTTGTGTTGGGTGCTAGGAGCAGTGGTGTACACACACCCGTTGTGTTGGGTGCTGGGAGCAGTGGTGTACACACACCCGTTGTGTTGGGTGCTGGGAGCAGCAGTATACACACCACCCGTTGTGTTGGGTGCTGGGAGCAGCAGTATACACACCACCCGTTGTGTTGGGTGCTGGGAGCAGTGGTGTACACACCACCCGTTGTGTTGGGTGCTGGGAGCAGTGGTGTACACACCACCCGTTGTGTTGGGTGCTGGGAGCAGTGGTGTACACACCACCCGTTGTGTTGGGTGCTGGGAGCAGTGGTGTACACACCACCCGTTGTGTTGGGTGCTGGGAGCAGTGGTGTACACACCACCCGTTGTGTTGGGTGCTGGGAGCAGTGGTGTACACACCACCCGTTGTGTTGGGTGCAGGGAGCACTGGTATACACACCACCCGTTGTGTTGGGTGCTGGGAGCAGTAGTATACACACCACCCGTTGTGTTGGGTGCTGGGAGCAGTGGTATACACACCACCCGTTGTGTTGGGATCTGGGAGCAGTGGTGTACACACAACCGTTGTGTTGGGATCTGGGAGCAGTGGTGTACACACCACCCGTTGTGTTGGGTGCTGGGAGCAGTGGTGTACACACCACCCGTTGTGTTGGGTGCTGGGAGCAGTGGTGTACACACCACCCGTTGTGTTGGGTGCTGGGAGCAGTGGTATACACACCACCCGTTGTGTTGGGTGCTGGGAGCAGTAGTATACACACCACCCGTTGTGTTGGGTGCTGGGAGCAGTGGTATACACACCACCCGTTGTGTTGGGTGCTGGGAGCAGTGGTGTACACACACCCGTTGTGTTGGGTGCTGGGAGCAGTATACATACATGGACAGTGTGCTGGCTTTCGATAAATGTGACGATGGAGTCTTAACCCATAAAATGAAAAAAATAATAACCGGTAAAGTAGGGGGAAGGATTTTAAATTAACTGTTTGAGGGGGCTATAATTTCCTGTAACAATTGCAACTAAGAATAAAGGTAACTGCAGAAGGCCTATTGGCCCGTACGAGGCAGCTTCAATTTATAACCACCCAATCTCATTCATATATATGTCTAATCTACGCTTTAAACAATCAAGGGATCCTACTTCTATTACGGTTCGTGGTAATTGGTTCCTGAAATCAACAAACCTGTTACCGAATCAGTATTAACCAAGGTCTTTCATAAATCTATACTTAACCAATATATACTCATTGTTTCGTGTTCTGTCTTGTGTTAATACTTTTAATACTCTATTAATATCCCCCTTGTTATGTCCATTCATCCACTTGTACACCTCTATCATGTCGCCCCCTAATTCTTCGCCTTTCTAGTGAATATAATTTAAGATTTGTCAATCTTTCTTCATATGATAGGTTTCTAATTTGTGGGATTAACTTTGTCATCCTATCGTCATCCTGGACACGTTCAAGTGAATTTATAACCATTCTGTTGTATGGCGACCAAAACTGAACTGCATAATCTAAATGGGGCCTAACCAGAGCAAGCTGTAGCTGAAGAACAACACCAGGTGTCTTGTTACTAACGCTTCGATTAATAAATTCCAGTGTCCTATTTGCCATTTTTACGAACATTTATACATTGATTTTTTGGTTTTAAATTCTTACTAATCATAACTCCCAGATCCCTTTCACAATCCGACTTCGCAATGTCAACACCATCTAGCTCGTATCTTGTAACTCTATCATTATTACCTAGCCTCAAAACCTAACATTTATCAGCATTAAACTGCATCTGCCAATCTTTTGTCCATTTCAAAACCCTATTTAGGTCGTCTTGAAGTGATAGTCTTTTTCTTTGTTTATTTCCCTCCCGATTTTTGCATCATCGGCCAATTTGCAAATATTGCTGCTCAAACCTGAATCTAAATCATTTCTATATATTATGAATAACAAGAGGTCCCAGGACAGCCTTGAGGCACTCCACTTACAACATTTTCCAAGTCTGACTTAACTCCATTTATGCTGTTTCCTTTGGTATAGCCATGCCCTAATCCAACTTATGTTGTTCTTCCTATTCTATAATTAAGAACTACCTCCAGCCATTTACGTGGCTTAGTCACTAGGATTTACTTCCACAACTGAGAAACGATACGAAGTTCTCGCCCACCAACCCCCAAGCCCAGGACTGACTTCTCTCTAACATTACCCAGTAAACAAAAATATGAGCAGAGTCACTGAAGGAGACCGAATTGTCTACAAGTAATCCTGCACAACACTGAGTCTCCACCTTTGCACCCATTTATCCTCTTATTTACCCAACTCTAATGCAATTATATAGTAATTAACTTTTACATACTCTTAACTGGCTCTCTCCAACATTCCGCGCGCGCGCCTGTACGCTCAACACTTGTGCCTCCGGGATAGAGCTTTAGCTCTTGGACACGACGTTTATAGCCGCTGGGTATTTAATGCAGTGACGCATAACCTATTTCACTATCATATCTGCCTTTAAAATTGTGAATGGAGTTAGGAGACCTGGTCGGAGACAGGGCCGAGGAGAGACTGAATCATTGCAAGGTAACCGCAAGGTAAGGTCCTTCTACAACCTAGTTATTTCGTTCATTCCATTTTCCCACAATAACACTGAAAGAAGACATACTAACAGCTTTATTGGATATAGAGCTGTTTCTCAAACTTTCATCCATGCCCTCTCTTATTTTGTTATTCATAGCGAACTTTTCCTCTTTTTGCACTTTGTCACTCCAGTACAGTCTTTTATACGCATCTATCATGTCTCCCCTGCGTCCGTTTCTAGCGACGTCGAGTTTTCTTCCAGTCTTAACCCTGGCAATTTTGACGAGCCTCGTAGCAAATTAATGAACGTAGATGTGTGTGCGCGCGCGCGTGTGTATTTACTCTGTATTTACTATTTGTGAGCAGAATCGAGCTATTAGCTCTTGGACCCCGCCTTTCTAACCAATCTATTTTTCCTCTATATCTACTACATATATTTCTCTCTAACACACGCGCATACATCCACAGGAAGCAGCTCGTAGCAGAACTCCCGGGTACCTATTTATTGCTAGGTGAACAGGAGCATAAGGGTGAAAAATCTCTGCCCATTTGTTTCCGCCTTTGCTGGGAATGAAACCCGGCCATTAGGACTACGACCACCAAGCGTTGTCTATTCAGCCGTGAGGCCTCGTACTCACCTAGTTGTGTTTGCGGGGGTTGAGCTCTGGCTCTTTGGTCCCGCCTCTCAACTGTCAGTCAACTGCTGTACAGATTCCTGAGCCTATTGGGCTCTATCATATCTACATTTGAAACTGTGTATGGAGTCAGCCTCCACCACAACACTACTTAATGCATTCCAATTGTTAACTACCCTGACACTGAAAAAAATTATTTCTAACGTCTCTGTGGCTCATCTGGGTACTAAGTTTCCACCTGTGTCCCCTTGTTCGTGTTCCACCCGCGCTAAAGAGTTTGTCCCGTGTGTGTGTGTGTAGTTACAGGATGAGAGCTACGCTCGTGGTGTCCCGTCTTCCCAGTACTCTTTGTCGTATAACACTTTGAAACTTGACGGTTTTGGCCTCCACCACCACACTTAGCTTGTTCCAACCGTCTACCACTCTGCAAAAGAAAACTATCTAATGTTATTTCGGCACCTTTGTTTCCTTAGCGTGATTAACGTGTCCTCTTGTTCGTGAAGTTATTGGTTTCAGGAATTGCTCTATTAATTTGTTCGATTCCTGTTAGTATTTTGTAAGTAGTGTTAATATCTCTTCTGTTTTTTCTATCTTCTATTTTTAGCATGTTTAACGCCTCTAGTCTCTCCTTGTAACTCTAGTTTTTCAGTTCCGGAAGTCATTTTGTAGCATGCCGTTGCAGCGTTTTCAGTTTGTGCTTCTTCAGATTTGGGCACCATAGAACTGCTGCATATTCCAATTTTGGTCTCACAAGCGTCATGAACAGTTTCTTTAGTATTTCACCATGTATATAATTAAAAACAAGCCTGACAAGTGTCTCCGAGGCAATGGGGACAAAATTGTAGTGGTGATCAAGGTCTCTGTATTTACGTGACTTGGCTGCTTCCCGGCGATTGGCAGCACCTCCTGCCTGTGCAGCACTGAAGTCAACGTAGGTGTTGGCTAAAGTTTAAACGCAAGTGTAGTCCCACACCAACTGTCTACCATTCTTCCAGAGGCTCACCGTGATCCCATCTGGGCGACCGACAGGCTCATCAGAGTTGCGGGGCATTAGGTAACGGGGCGCTCTCTCTGCTGGACAACCGGCTGTGGTAAGGCTTCTCTTAATAATGTCGTTAACCTCGCCGTGTCTTGCATGCCATCCTCCTGTCCTTTGGCAAAGAGAAGGCCATTCCGTCCGTACCTGTCGGCCACTGCCTCGCCGCAAATACACCTGTATTCGGTGTGGATTGGGGCAGCAAGGCGGAGAGCCACGGCAATTCGGAGGGCCTGCGGTGTGAGACGGGTGCCGGTTGCTGACATTGGGGTTGCTAATAGGAAGTCACCTGCATGGGGAGCTGCTACATCCCTAAGTCGGGCAGTGTCATGTGGTATTGTCGCAGTTTCTAGCAGTGTTGCAGCTTCTTGGTCAGCAATTGGGCGATCCCAGCTGGATTGCTTATGGGCTTCAGAAAGCAGTGGTCAGGGTGCTTGTCCTGCAAGAGATACCCATTCGGTGGTGCTAGGTCTATGAATGTTGCTTAGTATCATAGAAATAAAGGGAATTAGGCCATAATGTAGTCAGTATTGTGCATGGTTATACTATATAGTACAGGCAAAATCTTCTTAAGCTACTAATAGGCAGTAATTGTGTGGTACAGTGAGATTACTCTGTCAGAAAACCAGGTACAACCTCTAACCACCTATATGCCTTGGTTAATATCTCGGTAGACTACAAACATGTTTGTTTTGTCTTTTAAATTAATAGATAAATGTCTACTCTTGCTATTAATATTGGGCATTTCAATAAAGGTTTTATTTATATTTAAATTTGATATGAATGATAATAATGTCCTTAGGGGTCAGATGCTGGTGACCTCATCCTTACCATGTGGTTACCATGTTGTGGTTCAGAAGATCAGTATCACTGTGGTCCAGTCTGTGAGGCACAGGCTGTTAGACTCGGCTGCTTGCAGTCTGATGTTAGATTCACAGCCTAGTTGATTAGGTATCTTTGGAGGTGTTTATTGAGTTTCTCTCGTGAACACTGTGAGTGGTCGGCCAGTTAGGCCCATTATATTTAGAGGGAGAGTTTTGAACAGTCACGGGCCCATCATGTTGATTGAATTCTCTCTCTTAGCATACCTCTTGCAACTATGCTCTTCAACGGGCTACCTTGCACTTTCTGCCATGCCTGATAGTCTCGCGTGGAGTTACTTGAGTGTGCAAATTTGGATCCATTCCTGCAGATATTTTCCAAGCGTAAATTATTATGTATCTCGTTCGCATGAGATGCTTACCTTGCGGTCACTTGCGACGATTTCGGGACTTAGGGTCCCCGCGGCCCAGTCCTTGACCAGGCCTCCTTGTTGCTGCACTGGTTAACCAGGCTGTTGGACGCGGCTGCGAGCAGCCTGATGTATGAATCACAGCCTGGTTGACCAGATATCCTTTGGAGGTGCTTATCAAGTTCTCTCTTGAACACTGTGAGGGGTCGGCCAGTTATGTCCCTTATGTGTAGTGGAATTTTGTTGAACAGTCTCGGGCCTCTGATGTTGATAGAGTTCTCTCTCAGAGTACCTGTTGCACCTCTGCTTTTCAACAGGGATATTCTGCACATCCTGCCATGCCTTCTGGTCTCATGTGGTATTACTGTGTGCAGGGTTGGGACCAGCCCCTCTACTATTTTCCACGTGTAAATTATTATGTATCTCTCCCGCCTGCGCTCAAGAGAATACAGATTTAGGCATTTTAGTCAGTCCCAGTAGTTTAGATGTTTTACTGAGTGGATTCAAGCAGTAAAGGATTTCTCCACTCTCTCCAGGTCAGCAATTTCTCCAGCTTTGAAAGGGGCTGTCATTGTGCAGCAGTATTCCACTCTAGAGAACACTAGCGTCTTGAAAAGTATCATCATTAGTACAGTATAGCATTTCTAGTTTGAAAGGTTTTTGTTATCCAACCTGTCATTTTTCTTGCAGTTGTGACGGTTACTTTGTTGTTCTTTAAAGGTAACGTCTTCTGACATGATTAATTGTTGCCGCCGAAGGCGGCTAGTTTATTGTGCACCCCATACTCATCATGTGAGCGGTAGCGCAAAAGCATTACAGAGGGCACAAAAGGTCTTTATCAGACCTCATCTTAGATTATTTCATAAACAATTTCATCTATCCTTCACACTTTATAGTTACAATGTCAGCTAGTTACAGAGTAAGTGCTATTTCAAGAGCTACATATTTACAGTAAGTTATCATACATTAATGGTAGGTCTTATCGCTAATACATAATAGTTTGACGTGAACGAAATGGAAGAAAATGATCATACTTCATAGGATCAATTCTATAGTATGACTGCCGAGTTCCTTGTCCGGAACTCGGGAAGGAATCACACTGCGATTCCAGTGAAGAGCAGGGGTGCCATAGGCACAATCAGAGAACACTGTATAAACATCAGAGGTCCACGGTTGTTCAACATCCTTCCAGCGACTACAAAAAATATTGCCAGGATAACCGTGGACATCTTCAAGAGAAAACTAGATAGTTTTCTTGAAGGAGTGCCGGACCAACCGGGCTGTGGTGGGTATGTGGGCCTGCGGGCCGTTCCAAGCAACAGCCTGCTGGACCAAACTCTCACAAGTCAAGCCTGGCCTCGGGCCGGGCTTGGGGAGTAGAAGAACTCCCAGAACCCCATCAACCAGGTATCAACTAGTTTGGAAAGTGATCCATACGCTCCTCTCACAATGTTCTTTTGTGTTCCTCTGGCGACAACTTACTATCCCACAACCACCCCCTAGGTCTCGTTCTTTATTCGAGTTCTGTAATTCCTTTCCATATAATTTGTAAGTTGTGTGTGGTCTATTTTCTCCGATTCCACATTCCATAACATGGCATTTGTTCACATTGAATTCCATTTGCCACTTGTCGCACCAAACACTTATTTTATCTAGAACAATTTGAAAGGCATTACAATCGTCTGCGTCTCCTATCTTCCCCAGTATCTTAGCATCATTCGCAAACATGTTCATATAATTCTGTATTCCTTCTGGTAGATGGTTTATGTAGCCGATGAACATTATTGATGCAAACTGAACCCTGTTGCACTCCTCCAGTCAGATACCTTCTCTGATTGCTGCCCTCTTATGTCTGTCAGAACAATTTTTCATCCATGTCAGAAGTCTCCCCGTCACCCTTCCAGCATGTTAAAGTTTCCATAACAGCCGCTTGTGTGGGACTTTATCAAAAGCTTTTTTTAAGTCCAGATAGACACAGTCAACCCAACCACCTCTTGTAGTATCTCTGTGGCTCTATAATAAAAACTAAGATGATTTGTTACACTGGATCTTCCTGCTCGAAAATCATTTTGTCTGTCCGGTATTATGTCATTACTGTCTAGGTGCTCAACCCATGTGACTGTAACTATTTTTCCTGGTGTTTTGACTACCACGCTTGTTATGATACGGGTCTATAATTTAGAGGTTCCTCTCGACTACCATTTTATTCATTGGTACAGTTTGCCTTTTTCCATATATCTTCTAAGATTCCTGTGCACGAGGATTTCTGGATATTAAATGAATGGAATGCTCAACCCAGTTGCACATTCTCGCAGTACCCAAGGTGCATCAGGTCCACCCGCTTTATTTCTTCCTAGCCCCTTGAGTAATTTTGTCACTTCGTCTCGAGATACCTCTATGTATTCTATGACTTGCTCTGGAATTGGTATTTGGTCCGGCTCTCTGAATCCTCATTTTGTACAAATACACTTTGGAACTGTTCATTTAGCATTTCACACATTTCTTTTTCATTCCAGTAGTCCTGTTCCCCGTTCTCANCCTTCACTGGTTGCGTGCAGTTTGTTCCAAGAATTGTTCTTCACTCCAAGGCTGAGGTGAGACTTTGGCTTGTGATAACCTGAGAATAGGAACGAGAGAGAGAGTACTCAACGAGTACTCTCTCAGAGGATCATTCAAATGATCATAATTATTGATATAAGTTGTTTGTTGAGCCCTTCTCTGGTTAGTCTTGACCTGTAATAATTGCTATGACTGCTTTACTTATTATTAAAATGTGTTACCTAAGTGTTATAAGATAACACTTTTTATTCTGACTAATTTAAAACGGGCACAGTTAAAGGTTTGTCATCTTGTGTCCTGCAGGTACCCGTTATACACTAATACCTTCCAACACTATTTGTTAGCCGATATTTTGTTTCTGCATGACCCAAATATTATTATAAATTGTAATACCTTTGAATTTTGTTTTGTTCGATTTTGTTTTGTATTTTCGACAGTGTAGAGCTAATATGAAAGTGTTCGACAATGTAGAACACTTGTGAAAGTGTTCTACATTGTAGAACACTTGTGAAAGTGTTCGACTCTGTAGAACACTTGTGAAAGTGTTCGACTCTGTAGAACACTTGTGAAAGTGTTCGACTCTGTAGAACACTTGTGAAAGTGTTCGACTCTGTAGAACACTTGTGAAAGTGTTCGACAGTGTAGAACACTTGTGAAAGTGTTCGACAGTGTAGAACACTTGTGAAAGTGTTCTACATTGTAGAACACTTGTGAAAGTGTTCGACTCTGTAGAACACTTGTGATTGTGTTCGACTCTGTAGAACACTTGTGAAAGTGTTCGACTCTGTAGAACACTTGTGAAAGTGTTCAACTCTGTAGAACACTTGTGAAAGTGTTCGACTCTGTAGAACACTTGTGAAAGTGTTCGGCAGTGTAGAACACTTGTGAAAGTGTTCGACTCTGTAGAACACTTGTGAAAGTGTTCGGCAGTGTAGAACACTTGTGGAAGTGTTCAACTCTGTAGAACACTTGTGATTGTGTTCGACTCTGTAGAACACTTGTGAAAGTGTTCGACTCTGTAGAACACTTGTGAAAGTGTTCGACTGTGTAGAACACTTGTGAAAGTGTTCGACTGTGTAGAACACTTGTGAAAGTGTTCGACAGTGTAGAACACTTGTGGAAGTGTTCGACAGTGTAGAACACTTGTGGAAGTGTTCGACAGTGTAGAACACTTGTGGAAGTGTTCGACAGTGTAGAACACTTGTGGAAGTGTTCGACAGTGTAGAACACTTGTGGAAGTGTTCGACAGTGTAGAACACTTGTGGAAGTGTTCGACAGTGTAGAACACTTGTGGAAGTGTTCGACAGTGTAGAACACTTGTGGAAGTGTTCGACAGTGTAGAACACTTGTGGAAGTGTTCGACAGTGTAGAACACTTGTGGAAGTGTTCGACAGTGTAGAACACTTGTGGAAGTGTTCGACAGTGTAGAACACTTGTGGAAGTGTTCGACAGTGTAGAACACTTGTGAAAGTGTTCGACAGTGTAGAACGCGACAGTGCAGAACACTTGCATAATTGCCGCTAACAAGTGACAGTATCACCAGATCAACGTCTTATTTCCAAGGCATGAACGGAAATTAATAGTAATATATTGTTGGTTGTGTAACTGTGGATTAACTTTGGTGAAGTGTAGGAATGTTGGTGCTCGGGAGTGTGATAGTGGCAACACTGCATTCAGCCGCCGCCTCCACACTACACAATATGTTGTTGTTGTTGTTGTTATAGATTCAGCTACTCCGAACAATTTGCAAGTAGCACGGGCTATGGTGAGCCCGTAGCTTACCTGGCACAGGAGCGGGGCAAGTATCACCGGCTATGGTGAGCCCGTAGTGGACTTACCTGACTACACAATAACTCTGAAGCTGTGTTAACCCACATGAGACCAGGAGGTATGGCAGGATGTGCAACATTCCCCAGTGAAAAGCAGAGGTGCAATAGGTACTCTTGAGAGAGAACTATCAACATCAGAGGCCCGAGACTGTTCAACACGCTTCCACTACACATCAGGGGCATAACTGGCCAACCCCTCAGTGTTCAAGAGAGAACAGTGTTCGTATGAGAACAGTGATCATATGAGTCTGAGGAAATGGAATTGGAACAGAAAGCTATACAAGAGTTAAGGAAAAATCCTAAATATTTTTTCACATACGCAAAATCAAAATAAAAAACCTCCACCAGTATTGGACCGTTAATTACAAATGAAGGTACGTACACAGAGGACGACAAAGAGATTAGTGAAATTCTAAGAAGCCAGTATGAGGCTATGTTTAGCACACCAATGAACAACACGAAAGTTGATGACCCAGACAGCTTCTTTATGAATGACATTCAAGCTGCAGATAATATAACGGATATTACCACAAACTCGGAAGACTTTGAAAGAGAAATTGACAATATGCCTATGCACTCAGCTCCTGGGCTTGACTCATGGAATTCAATATTCATAAAGAAATGTAAAGTACCAGTAGCGAGAGCACTCAGCTTAATATGGAGAAAGAGCTTGGATACAGGGGAGATACCAGCAGCACTTAAATCTGCAGATATAGCTCCGTTGCACAAGGGGGGGGGGGGTAAAGCCTTGGCAAAAAATTATAGGCCACAGTTGCACTAACATCACACATAATAATAGTGTTTGAAAGAGTGATTAGGAATCAAATTTCTAGTTTTATGGAAAACAATGAATTGCACAACCCAGGACAACATGGATTTAGAGCGGGAAGATTCTGTTTGTCACAGTTACTCAACCACTATGCCAAAATCACAGTAGCCCTAGAAGAAAAGCAAAATGCAGATGTTGTATACACAGACTTTGCAAAGGCGTTCGACAAATGTGACCAAGGAGGCCTGGTCGACGACCGGGCCGCGGGGACACTAAGCCCCGGAAGCATCTCAAGGTAACCTCAAGGTATGGGGTGATAGCTCACAAAATGAGGTCAATGGGAATAACTGGAAAAGTAGGACGCTGGATACTCAATTTCCTGTCGAACAGAACACAAAGAGTAACAGTCAATCAGATAAAATAGTCCAAACGATGTTAAAAGCTCTGTATCTCAAGGTACAGTCCTTGCACCGCTACTGTTCCTTATTCTCATATCTGATATAGACAAAAATACACGTCACAGCTTCGTGTCGTCTTTTGCAGATGACACAAAAATCAGCATGAAAATTACCTCTGCTGAAGACAGTGAAAAACTACAAGCAGATGTCAACAAAGTTTTCGATTGGGTAGCAGAAAATAACATGATGTTTAACAGTGATAAATTTCAGGTACTCAGGTACGGCAAAAATGAGGATCTGAAACATAATACAGGGTATAAAACACAATCGAATCTTCCCATAGTAGAAAAACAGTATGTCAAGGATTTGGGAATAATGATGTCCGACGATCTAATGTTTAGGGAGCATAACCAAGCAAATATTGCGTCAGCCAGAAAAATGATCAGATGGATTACGAGAACTTTAAAATCCAGGGATCCCATCACAATGGTTGTACTCTTCAAGTCACTTGTGTTGTCCCGTCTTGAGTACTGCTCACTACTCACTCCCCCTTCAGAGCAGGAGAGATTGCTGAAATAGAGGGAATGCAGAGAATATATACGGCACGCATAGACGCGATAAAGCACCTAAATTATTGGGATCGTTTCAAAGCTCTCCAAATGTACTCACTAGAAAGAAGACGAGATAGATATCAATATACACCTGGAAGATACTGGAGGGCCAAGTACCAAATCTACACAGTAAAATAACAACGTACTGGAGTGAACGATATGGAAGAAAATGCAGAATGGAACCAGTGAAGAGCAGAGGTGCCATAGGCACAATCAGAGAGCACTGTATAAACATCAGAGGTCCGCGGTTGTTCAACACCCTCCCAGCGAGCATAAGAAATATTGCCGGAACAACCGTGGACATCTTCAAGAGGAAACTAGATTTATTCCTCCAAGGATTTGATTTTGATTGTTGCCGCCGAAGGCGGCTAGTTTATTGTGCACCCCATACTCATCCTGTGAGCGGTAGCGCAAAAGCATTACAGAGGGCACCAGTGCCTGACCAACAGGGCTGTGGTGGGTATGTGGGCCTGCGGGCCGCCCCAAGCAACAGCCTGGTGGACCAAACTCTCACAAGTCAAGCCTGGCCTCGGGCCGGGCTTGGGGAGTAGAACAACTCCCAGAACCCCATCAACCAGGTAAGTATTGTCACCATTGAAGGATCCTCATGGCTGTTACATGCTGTCTCACAAATGTCTAATCTTGACCATAGAGGACAAGAAATTGTATATATTCTGGTTTGCATTATTTAAATGAATAGCAAAGTCTGTGCACGACCTCAAGGTAAGGGTAGAGGTCATCACCCTACACCCGCTGTGATCGAAGTATAGGCCTAAATGAACCATGAGCGAGATGGGCGAATAAGATTTCGGGAAGTTTTGTTATTTGTTTGTATTAACACATTTAGGTACATGTGCATTTGTGCAGCTACCCTACATTATATGAAGGGGAGTAATAGTGTCAAAAAGCTAGCTACGTGATTCTAAAAATCCGCACCACACTGGATGGTTAGTCATACAAAGGCATGTGATCAGTTTATCCCTAAGTAATTCACCCCAAATCCATAGCTGAAGGGACTGACGAGATCTTGTTATCAATAACCCATGAAGGGTACATGTCAAGGGAGCAGGAAGGGACCCGCCAATTAATAATTGACGTGAGACGTCTGTGCAAAACCCATCTTAATTATAAATTTCCAAGGGGGACATGTAAAGAACCTGTTTAATTAAAGGAGTTATGGCAAGGACACATCAGTTTAGTGTAGCCTTGGACAGTCCACTTGGAGAAAATGTAAGATTAACACCACACATTCGATGATAATCTGGCACCGCTTGCACTTTGGATTAGGCTAAAGGAGTTTATTATAATTTGTAAAATTCCTAATGAAGTCATACAAACTATGTTCTTAAGGCTACTGCTTTTACCATTATACCGTAATTTTTCTAATACAAATAAACAATTCGAATTTGACTTTAGACTTTTCATATTAGTAGAGCGGATAGACGGAAGGTTTAAGCTGTACTCACCTAGTTGTGTTTGCGGGGGTTGAGCTTTGGCTCTTTGGTCCCGCCTCTCAACCGTTAATCAACTGGTATTCACCTAGTTGTACTTGCGGGGGTTGAGCGCTACTCTTTCGGCCCGCCTCTCAACTGTCAATCAACTGTTATTACTATTTTTTTCCCACACACACACACACACACACCCTAGGAAGCAGCCCGTGACAGCTGACTAACTCCCAGGTACCCATTCACTGCTAGGTAACAGGGGCATCAGGGTGAAAGAAACTCTGCCCATTGTTTCTCGCTGGCTGCGGAAATCAAACCCGCAACCACAGGATCACGCGTCCCGTCAGCTACTTGGTGTACAGATTCCTGAGCCTACTGGGCTCTATCATATCTTCATTTGAAACTGTATATGGAGTCTGCCTCCACCACATCACTTCCTAGTACATTCTATTTACTAACTACTATGACACTGAACAAAATCTTTCTAATGTGTCTGTGGCTCATTTGGGTACTAAGTTTCCACCTTGTGACCCCTTGTACGTGTCCCACCCGTGCTAAAGAGTTTGTTTTTGTCCACCCTGTCAATTCCCGAGAACTTTGTAGGTGGTTATCATGTCTCCCCTTACTCTTCTGTCTTCCAGGGATGCGAGTTTCAGCTCCTTTAGCCTTTCCTCGTAGCGCATACCTCTCAGTTCCGGGACGAGTCTGGTTCCGGACTGCCAACAACTATGTGAGAATGTGAATGAATGTAGGTGTTATTGAGCGTAAGCGAAAGTGTGCATGTGTGTTACGTGAATTTCCCTGAAAATGTGTATATGTGGCAGGAGACGTGCCACCTGGAGGGTGCCATCAGGGTCGTTTGAGGTGCTCTCCCTGTTGGGGGTCGAACGTCTGGACACACCATACACCCACCCACACACATGTTCACTCCTGATTTTATTATTTTTTACGCATAGTTTTTTCAATTGCATTGGGTGAGCTGAAAAGGAATCCATCTTCGTTGTATCAGGTTCGAGGGTTTTTTCCTGGGCGCTGAAAGAGATTCCATTTAGGATGTACGAGGTTAAGAGGTTCGTGGAGCAGCTCTCGTGTTGACCTTGAGCCACGTTGACGTCCTGCTGACTCAACATGGAGTCCAAGGTAACCCCCCCCCTCCTCTAGGAGTTCGAGGTGAGGCTATCAGATTTGCGGGTATAACATTGCTCAAGACGGGGTGAAGGAATGGGGGTTATCTTGAGATCTTGAGGTTATCTTGAGATGATTTCGGGGCTTTTTAGTGTCCCCGCGGCCCGGTCTTCGACCAGGCCTCCACCCCCAGGAAGCAGCCCGTGACAGCTGACTAACACCCAGGTACCTATTTTACTGCTAGGTAACAGGGGCATAGGGTGAAAGAAACTCTGCCTATTGTTTCTCGCCAGCGCCTGGAATCGAACCCAGGACCACAGGATCACAAGTCCAGTGTGCTGTCCGCTCGGTCGACCAGGTCGGGGGACTGCGGTTGGCAAATAAGTGTCAAACTGTTTATTGTATGTTCACACACAAATCACAATAACGTGATATATCAAATGAACAAATCCACAAGGGTCGTGATGAGGGTTCGAACCTATGCACGGTTCGTTTATTTATTTATTTGTATTGAATTGGTGGTAATTCTTCTTTAATACCGTTTTACATCTTAAAATGTTGTTATCCTCTCTTGAACAGAATAGAACTCGTTGAAATGTTGTATGTGAAAAATCGTTATATAGTCTGTATTTACCGAGATCTATATTCTACTCAAAACTCGTCTTAATGTATTGTATACTATTATAAATTGAAATAAGCCTCGGACGGCTGTACAATACACAGTACGTGCTGGGTATTAAGAATAATATTTAGATATATGAAGTGGTTACAATGAAAAACACAAGTGAAAGAAGAATAGGCAACATTTAGAAATTACAAACCGAACAAGAATAAATTTAGAAAAGTATATTTTAAATTATCCCTAAAGACATGAGAATATCGACCCGCTAACATAAGATATTTGATGAACTAAGAATAAGTATGCAGGCGACGAGTCACAATAACGTGGCTGAAGATATGATGACCAAACTACACATCAGAAGATGAAGAAACGACGTTTCGGTCCGTCCTGGACAATTTGTCGTGTGTGATCATCACACGACTTGATAATGGTCCAGGACGGACCGAAACGTCGTTCCTCATTTTGTGGTGTGTTGTTTGGTCATCTTACTAATAAATAATAAATGTTTCGAAATGGAATTGCTGAGTAATTTACGTATATATATATATATATATATATATATATATATATATATATATATATATATATATATGACAGTGTCAGACCACGGAGGAAAATTGAAACAGGAATTCCTTAAGTACTTTCGTATATTAATACATCTTCAGAAGGAGTGAAGATGTATTAATATACGATGTATATTATTATTAAGATGTATTAATATATATTAATATATTCCTTCTGAAGATGTATTAATATACGAAAGTACTTAAGGAAATTCCTGTTTCAATTTTCCTCCGTGGTCTGACACTCACATTTTCAATCACGTGTTTATTTTTCGTGATTTACACACACACACACACACACACACACACACACACACACACACACACATATATATATATATATATATATATATATATATATATATATATATATATATATATATATAAAATATAATATCGCCCACGAGAGGTTAGATGGGTTGCTTGGGTTGAAACATTTATGGGTTGGTAAAACTTGCATTTTTTACGGAGTGGCAAATCGAGGGGACAGGTTGTGCGCAGGTCCACAAGGGCAGTGACGAGGGGTTCGAACCTACGTCCGAGAGCATCCCAGACGCTGCCTTAATCGACTGAGCTACAACTACTTAATCAAGTTGTGGATTTGTTCATTTGATGCATCACGCTATGGTGATTTTTGTGTGTAATGAAGTAAGGGCGAAGAGGTAGAACGGCCTGTTGACGGAGCTCGAGTGCATGGGGGGAGTTGTGTAAAATCCTGGTTTGTGCCTCGGAGAGGCTGCAGGGTCCATGTTCAGAAGAACTAATGGTTGCAATTTTTTTAACCATGTCGTAGCTCAGTCGATTAAGGCATCGTCTGGGATGCTCTCGGACGTAGGTTCGAACCCTCGTCACGGCCCTTGTGGATTTGTTCATTTGATGCATCACGCTTTTGTGATTTCTGTGTGTAACAGGTTGTGTGTTCAGTGGGTGTCAGTACATTGGACAAAGCAACCTAAAAGATTAGTTGTTAAATTATAACACACAAGGTATAAGAAGGTTAGCTACGCGAAGCATAAAGACCTTACCAGCAGTGGGTGATGGGTAAGCACAGCTAGACGCACCTTAGGGAGGTGTTGGGTAATGCTGTACCGTGTGACACCAGTCGTGGGAGAGCGAGTTATCAGGGGAAAGCGCCAAGCCATTACGACTATATAGCACTTAGAAGGGATCAGGATTTGGGATGGGACGGGGGAAAGGAATGGTGCTCAACCACTTGGAGGGTTGGGGATTGAACGCCGACCTGCACGAAGCGAGACCGTCGCTCTACCATCCAGCCCAAGTGGTTTGACCAGTCGTGGAAGAGCGTACCCGCGTGTGACAGGGAGGGGGAGTGCGTATTGAGCAGCGATACATTATACGCTGCTGCTGCTGCTGCTGGGTATTGGCAAAGTCATCGCCAGTCGGGTAGAAACAATTCTGGTTCCGCACTAAATCACGGGAATGTAAGGGGAAGACGTGGCCAAATTACCCCGGTGTTGTATGTTGTGTGTTGTAATGGCAGCCAGGGAATGATACAATGGATAACGGGAGGAAGGTACGAATTAACAAGATGTGAGCTGGGAAGGTGTTGTATAGTTTGATGGCGGACGGGTTCGAGCCCTGAACAGAGAGGGTTGTGACCACTCCTTAATTGTTCACTGCTGATCACCCAGCAGCAGTTATTAAGACCCTAATTGTAAAGAG
This sequence comes from Procambarus virginalis, assembly GCA_020271785.1. Lineage (NCBI taxonomy): Eukaryota > Metazoa > Arthropoda > Malacostraca > Decapoda > Cambaridae > Procambarus > Procambarus virginalis. The sequence continues at coordinate 3,820,956 of WNGS01163519.1, read as the reverse complement.
ATTAGCTGGTCGTGGGGAAGAAAAGCTCTGACTGGTAACAGGAGTCACCAGTCGTCTTCTCTCATATATACCTCTGTACACAAAAAATGACGTTTTGCATTAAATAGTTAATTAGCAATTTTTATTATTAGTTTTCAATTGTATATTTCTTCGTGTGTATGTTTGCAGGTGGTGCGCTTCAGTGGCATCCAAGATTTAATGCAATTCAACGAATTACATGAAACATCATTTTGCTGACGACATACCTGTATGAAATTGTTACATGTAGAGAGTTTCGATGATATCCTAGACATAATGTAATGGGTTCAACACCCTCCCAGCGAGCATAAGAAATATTGCCGGAACAACCGTGGACATCTTCAAGAGGAAACTAGATTGTTTCCTCCAAGGAGTGCCGGACCAACCGGGCTGTGGTGGGTATGTGGGCCTGCAGGCAACTCCAAGCAACAGCCTGGTGGATCACACTCACAAGTCAAGCCTGGCCTCGGGCTGGGCTTGGGGAGTAGAACAACTCCCAGAACCCCATCAACCAGGTATCAACCAGGAACTAGTTATGATATGTACACTGAGCTGTGTTCACTGTATTGTTAGGAAAATACATGCAATACACTCTACCACAAGTGGACATGTAGGTATGCCTTCTCAGCGAGTGTATGTGTAGAACTATAGTGTGATATCTGTATAATTCAATGTTTTTAATTTAAATACTTATCAGTATATGTACAGTGACTGTATTCTCTCGGCTCTGCTTTGCTCCAGGCTTCGTCTCAACTTCTACGACACTGCCAACAACCGACTGCTGGGACTAAATTTATACGAAAAACCACTAAACACTGTGTATCTAATCAACCAAACCACGTAACATAATAGTTTGTTACGTTGGTAACGTAACCAATATAATGTATATTGGTTATATCCACTATAACCCGGGTGGTCCAGTACTACTTGCAGGAACATCTAAATGTTTCATGAATACATCCACCTTTGTTCCGGCAGTATTTCTAATAGTTGCTGGGAGGGTGCTGAATAGCTGCGGACCTCTGATGTTCAGACAGTGCTTTCTGATTCTGCCTATGGCACCTCTACTCACTAGTTCTATCCTACATTTCCTTCCGTATCTTTCCCTCCAGTAGTTTGTTAATTCGGGATCTGGCCTTCAAGTATCTTCCATGTGTATATTATTATTTGCTGCCTTTCTCGTCTCCTTTCCAGAGTTCATTTTGAGAGCTTTGAGACGGTCCCAATAATTTAGACGTTATATCGTTTCTATGCGTGCCGTATATGTTCTCTGTATTCGCTCTAATTCAAAGATCTCTCCCGAGATCTGGAGGGACGTGACTCTGAAAGGGGAAGTGAGTATTAAGCAATACTCAAGACGGACAGCACCAGTGATTTAAATAGTATTACCATTGCTGTGGAGTCTCTGGATTTGAACGTTCTGATAATCCATCCTATCATTGTCCTGGCTGCCGCTATTGTTGCTCGGTTATTTTTACTAAATGTCAGGTCGTCAGACATCATAATTTTCAGATCTTTTACGTATTGCTTCCCTTCTGTGAGTAGATCTGATTGTGTGGTGTACCCTGTGTTTCGTTAAAGTTGCTCGTTTTCACCATTCCTCAGTACCTGGAACTTATCACCGTTAAATTGAAATTGAAATAAGTTTATTGAGGTAAAATACACACAAAGGGATGAGGTAGCTCAAGCTATTCTCACCCCGTTCAGTACATCGTGTTAATACATACATAGACACACATGACAAACAATAAACATATTACCAAGCATTCTGAGAGATAAACATCTACATTTCCTCCTTTACACAAGTAGTATGGTATCAGACGTACACAAATACTTTTATGACCTCAGTATACTGTATGGACAATTTGCAAGAGACATGCAGATAATTCAACAAAATATTACAGTCTTGGTGCAAAATTCTTATATCTCTCAAGAATATCATCAACCTTTCCGTTGTGACACATCCAGGCTATTTGTTCAGGAACAGTCCTTATCTTAGTGTTTCTATATACATTAATCAACGGACAATCAAGAACATAATGGACAAGGGTGTGAGACCTTAACATACCACATAGTTTACACTTGGTGTCATTATCATGAACACCTATCCCATATTCCCAGTAATATTTGTACCCAAGCCTGAGCCGCATGTGCACAGAGTCACTCCAAGCATTAAACATCATGTTATTTTCCGTTGCCCAATCAAAAACTTTATTTATATGGGCTTGTAGTTGTTCAGTTTTTTTCAGTGTGCTTACTGTCTGTGGCTACTTCAAAATGAAGTGGGATTAGGGTGATATGATATGATTTAATGTAGGTATCACTCATGAAAAATTCGTTTGGGTTATCACGTCAGTGTGTTTAGTGGCTCACTGAAAACGGAGTCGTACTGATTCCTCAGTATTTTGCTCATATATTTGTCGTCATCTGTGAAAGTTCCATCTCCCTTTCGCAGGGTCCCGATACTAGATGTGGTTTTTGTTTTTGATCTTGCATAATATATAAAAAAAATTGATTCCTCTCTTTCACTGATGGCATTTTGCTCTCTCTGCCTCTCATGGATTTTGTATGATTCTTGTAACTTTAGTTTAATCGTTTCTGTCTCTACTTAGCCTTCCTCGTCGCTCTTGAGACATTGAGGAACTTTAAAGTTTTTCAGTGATTTTTCTTCACCTATATAGATAGGCGTTCCCGTTCCACTCTGCATCTCTTCACTTTTTTATCTTAAAAGTATGCGACGAGAACATATTTCTTTCGAGGTGCTGATTTAGCACGTATTTAGGTTTGCTCTTTCTAGCTGTTCCCCCAGGTTATTTGAGTGAGCTCATGGTTTATTAGCTCCTAGTTAATCTCTATTATGATTAAAATTGAATTTGCTGAATTATGACGAAGAATAAAGAAGACGTAATGCTGTATTATGCCTATCATCTTGTGTGTACACAACAGTCAAACTGTTCCTTATAGCAAGAGGAAAATGTGAAAGACCTGGAAGTAATAAGCTGTCACAACTTCATCAAATATGATAGGCTGAGTATTTTATTAGACCATACTAACAAGGGATTCCAGTCCCACGATGACACTATTTTCGAGTGTAATATTCTAGGATGGAAAACTATTCAACATCAATCCCTTTATTAAAGATTGGTGAAGGTGCTGACGCAGCCAATGACAACATTTACAACCCGATTTCATCTACTAAAGCACCGAAGTTATTGAGAAATCATAAAAGGTTCCGGAATTCTATTCCTTGGAATGCGCGCGAGAGAATCATAACCTACATATCAAAATTATTAAAAAGGGCAAGTTTAAAAATATCTCACTCGTGCCTTTCGGCATAAGAGAATGTACAGAATTGTCGCATTGAAAAATAAGAGAATAGTATATTAGGTATCATTGTATGTATATGACGGGCCCACCTTTCAAGAAGCTCCCTTGAAATGCTACTGGTAATATCCATCAGACGTCTAAATGGGTTCCCAAGCCTTATATATGGGCTGTGGTGCCATAGTGACCCAGTCACCAGGGTGATCCTCCCGGGGGGGGGGGGGTCACTGAGAGGTAACCGTCAGTTGTTGTGTTGACAACAACCCATCCAACAAATGTGTTGACATTTGTTGGATGGGACGGAGGAAGTGACTGATGCTTGTGGCCTTGTGACTGATGCTTGTGGTTATATTTGTGGTCATATGACCGATGCTTGTAGTTTTATGCTCGTGAGGTTTATGTCCCTGGTCTTGTGTTATATGTTCCTGGTCTTGTATTATATGTCCCTGGTCTTGTGTTATATGTCCCTGGTCTTGTGTTATATGTCCCTGGTCTTGTGTTATATGTCTCTGGTCTTGTGTTATATGTCCCTGGTCTTGTATTATATGTCCCTGGTCTTGTGTTATATGTCCCTGGTCTTGTATTATATGTCCCTGGTCTTGTGTTATATGTCCCTGGTCTTGTATTATATGTCCCTGGTCTTGTGTTATATGTCCCTGGTCTTGTATTATATGTCCCTGGTCTTGTGTTATATGTTCCTGGTCTTGTATTATATGTTCCTGGTCTTGTATTATATGCCCCTGGTCTTGTGTTATATGTTCCTGGTCTTGTGTTATATGTCCCTGGTCTTGTGGTTTGTCTTCTTGTGACTGTTCACCATTTCATAACAGTATTCTACAACAAAAGTGGATGTAGTCAAGAGGCACGTGGACAGATTCTTGTAAGAAGTGCCGGACCAATCAGGCTGTAGTGAATATGTGGGCCTGCGGGCCGCTCCAAGCAACAGTCTGTTGGATCAAGTTATCACAAGTCGACCCTGACCTCAGGCCGGGCTCGGGGAGTAGAGGAACTCTCAGAACCCTCCTCAGGTATGCCTCAGGTTGCAGTGAATATAATTTGTGAGTTATTGCTAATGTTTTAAATTTGTTATGATATTGTATTCCTACAACTGAACTCACCTAATTGTTCTCGTCTAATGATGCTGCGGGGATTAAACTTCAGCTCTTTGGCCCCGCCTCTCAACTGTCAGTCAGCTATTGTACAGATTCCTGAGCCTTTTGGGCTCTGTCATACCAACTTTTGAAACTATGAAGTATGCATTTTAATATCTTGGTGGCTAATTTGGGTACTCGGTTTCCATCTTTGTCCCCTTTTGTGTGTATCACCTGTGTTAAACTCTTTATCTACGCTATTAATTCCTCTAAGAATCTTGTATCTGGTGATCCTGTGCCCCTAACTCTTCTTCCGCCGACGTGAGGTTTAGTTCCCGTAGTCGCTTCTCGTAGCTAATACCCCTCAGCTCGGTCTGGTGGCATACCTTTGAACCTTCTCCAATTTAGTCCTATGCTTGACCAGATATGTACTCCAGGCTGGAACTGAATATTGCAGGATTAGTACTTGTTTGGTCTGGATTGGTCCAAACCATAACCGGTCCTCCACATCACTTCCTAGTGCATTCCATTTACTAACTACTATGACACTGAAAAAAGTTCTTTTTAATGTATATACCACATTGTCCGATCCAGACCGGACATATGTGGCATAGAAGGTTCTAAATGATTGCTTACACAAGCTTCTTAAGGCATTTGTTAGGTTGGCCAACCTGGCATATGCCGCTGATAAGCTCATGATGTAGGCTTCAGGGGACAGATCTGGCGTGATATTAACCCCCAGGTCTTTCTAATTATATAACCCAGGTGTTCCTGGGTTTATGAGTAAGCGAGTATATAACAAAACATAAACGGGGTCCACAGCCGTACATATACCCAGATAAACAACAGGTTGCTCACCGTTGATGCTCTAGGTTAAGAGAAGGCAACAAAGAAAGAGGAGGTTGTGTGGTAATACAGGATGTATAAATGCATTACACGTCGTGTGAGAGCGTCGTCTCTGGTCAATGTTCCTGTCTCCATGTGGTTTGTGTTCCTCATGTTGTGTATCAGACCCGTCCTTCTGTGTAGATAGTACTTATAGTAACTCTGTCAACCATCGTAATTACATTGACCTTGTCCACAATTACATAGTAGAATTTTGATTTTTTTCACTTTAAGAGTCCGAAAAAAATAAAGCTAAAAAATTAAACTTCAATATTCCTAGGCCTAGTATAGCACATAACCGTACTGTATTAAGCCTCAGGTATCGTGTATTAGGTCTTGGATGGTTACCTGAGATTTTGTTAGCAACATAAGCCGATAGGGAGCCAGTCGGCCGAGCGGACAGCACACTGGACTTGTGATCCTGTGGTCCGGGGTTCGATCCCGGGCGCCGGAGAGAAACAATGGGCAGAGTTTCTTTCACCCTATGCCAGGGGTCTCCAAACTTTTCAATGTAAGGGCCACATTATATATTTTCCATATTTATGCGGGCCGAAGGAATAAAAAATGACAAAAAAAATCAGTGCCAGTAATTTAATTTCCTCAAATATTAAAGTATAAACATGGAAAAATTAAAACATATCTTTTTGGAAAAAATTAGGATAAACTAAATAGATTCCTGCCTTTAGTTTTATGCAACCAAATTAGTGTGACGAATGATACTGTCGTTTTGACTTCAAAATTTCATTAAAATCAGGTTCCAGATTAGATGAGCCAATTGTAAGAATTGATTTCAAGTGATCATCAGACAAATTTGCTCGATAGTTAAATTTCACATACTTCATTTTGGAAAATGTTTGTTCACACAAGTATGTTGAACCAAAAATCGACACAAAACTACAAGCAAACTTTATCAAATTGGCCAACACATAGGCAACTTTGTAACTGGCTCTAGTTGAAGTTTCATTTTCAGATTTTTTCTTACTGAAAACAGCTTGTTGAGAATGCAGACTGTGCTGAAATGATTCAAACTTTTTAGTGCGTTCTGCTCCTGTGATGTGAGAATAACTTGAGCCATGTTTAGATTCATAGTGCCGACGAATATTGTATTCCTTCAGAACAGCAACACTGTCTCTACATATGAGGCATAAAGCTTTATCATTTGCTATCACAAAAAAGTACTTTATCTTCCATTCGTCATTGAACTGACGGCACTCACTGTCCACTTTTCTTTTCTTTATCTTTTCCATATCTGAAAACATAAGGGTAAAATAAATGAAATAAATTCTACAGGAAAAAACAGCTTGTATGTGGTGTTAAAAAGCATAGCATATTATTATAAAGTGGTAAATATTATGGCAACAGCTTTCGTTGATAAACTTAATGGTTACCATTTTAACTATTTTAAACATGCAATATTTTTGGCTACAATAGTATTATTGCTATTTTGTATAACTAAGATAAAGGTATTGTCAAAGTACAGAGAAAAGAATATTGTACAGTGTTTGTGCTCCCTGAAACAGAAGCAGCGAAGCCCCACTCGCCCTCCATCCCCACAATATACAGTTATACACAACTGATTGGTTGTAATGCACAACACATACCTACCAGTACTAGTATCTGTGCGTCACACTATCGAGAGAGAGGAAAACTGACTCGGGCTGAGCGCCACCAGTCAGCAGCCCCAGCTTTGAATAATTCTGCGATGCCATTCGTACGATAATTATTTTTTCAAGGCCACCACACAGGGATTTGTTTGGTGGGCCGGATGAAATTATGTGGCGGGCCGGATGTGGCCCGCGGGCCATAGTTTGGAACCCCTGCCCTATGCCCCTGTTACCTAGCAGTAAAATAGGTACCTGGGTGTTAGTCAGCTGTCACGGGCTGCTTCCTGAGGGTGGAGGCCTGGTCGAGGACCGGGCCGCGGGGACACTAAAGCCCCGAAATCATCTCAAGATAACCTCAAGATAACTACAAAATCTTTCCAAGTTTGTCCAAATTCAGCAGTACCAAATTTAATTTCTAATTGTCCACTACGTCAATATATGTACGATGGTCCACATTGTTACTATATTAAATTTAAATTCAAATAAGTTAATTGGGTATAAATACACACAAAGGGATGAGGTAGCTCAAGCTATTCTCACCCCGATCAGTACAACGTGTTATATATATATATATATATATATATATATATATATATATATATATATATATATAATGTCGTACCTAGTAGCCAGAACGCACTTCTCAGCCTACTATGCAAGGCCCGATTTGCCTAATAAGCCAAGTTTTCATGAATTAATATATTTTCTCTAATTTTTTTCTTATGAAATGATAAAGCTACCCATTTCATTATGTATAAGGTCAATTTTTTTTATTGGAGTTAAAATTAACGTAGATATATGACCGAACCTAACCAACCCTACCTAACCTAACCAACCCTACCTAACCTAACCTATCTTTATAGGTTAGGTTAGGTAGCCGAAAAAGGTAGGTTAGGTTAGGTAGGTTAGGTAGTCGAAAACACATTAATTAAAACTTGGCTTATTAGGCAAATCGGGCCTTGCATAGTAGGCTGAGAAGTGCGTTCTGGCTACTAGGTACGACATTATATATATATATATATATAAAGGGCGAAGAGGGAGAACGGCCTATTGACATAGCTCGAGTGCATGTCATGGGGGTGTCATAGCTCGAGTGCATGTCATGGGGGTGTCATAGCTCGAGTGCATGTCATGGGGGTGTCATAGCTCGAGTGCATGTCATGGGGGTGTCATAGCTCGAGTGCATGTCATGGGGGTGTCATAGCTCGAGTGCATGTCATGGGGGTGTCATAGCTCGAGTGCATGTCAGTACATAGCATGGGGGGAGTTGTGTAAAACCCTGGTTTGTGCCTCGGAGAGGCTGCAGGATCCAGTAAGTTCAGTAGAACTTCGGTTTCAACTCTTTTGACCATGTCGTAGCTTAGTCGATTAAGGCAGCGTCTGGGATGCTCCCGGACGCAGGTTCGAATCCTCGTCACGGCCCTTGTGGATTTGTTCATTTGATGCATCACGCTATTGTGATTTCTGTGTGTAGAATGAGCCCAGTGCTATAGAGGCAGCATTGGGCCCTTGCGCAAGGGTGATGGAACTTTCGCAGGTGGCAGAAAATAAATTAGTGAAATACTCGGGTATCAGTAGGATTGTTTTCAGTGTACCCCTGAACACTGAAGATCAATGATCCAAACGAATTATTTATGACTGTGACAACAACAACAAACCACACATCAGATGTCACCCTAACCCCACTGGACTTTTAAGTAGCCATAGACAGCATCCTCACGCACTCTGCACCAGGCCCAGGCTCGGGGAATTTTATAATCATCAAGAAGTGCAAAACACCACTATCACAGGCTCTAGACATCTTTTGGAGACAGCTTAAATACTGGTGTCATCCCTGACATAATTAAAACATCAGAGTAGAAAGCAGATCCAAAAATTATACACCAATAGCTCTAACTTCACACATAAAAATCTCTGAAAGAGTGCTTTAAAATCACATGGAATCACATCTGCATAACCCTGGACAACACGGGTTCAGAACAGGCCGCTCCTGTCTCTCAGTTGCTAGATCACTATGACCTGGTCTTAGGTGCCATGGAAGACGAGCAAAACACACATGTAATATACACAGACTAAGCAAAAGCTTACGACAAATGTGACCAAGATTTTATTACGCACAAAATGGGCTTAAAATAATTGCTAGCAGATTAGGGAGATGGATCTTTAACTTCCTGTCGAACAGAACCCAGTGTGTAATAGTCAACAAAATAAAATCCAGATCACACAGAAAAGCTCAGTCCCCCAAGGTACCGTACTTGCTCCGGTACTTTGTCTCATCCTCATATCAGACATAGACAAGGATACAAAATATAGTACCTTACCTACCTTGTGTAGCTTCTGGGGATCAATGGCCCCGCGGCCCTGTCTCCGACCAGGCCTCACGGTTGGTCGTCTATTCAACCGGGTTGTTGGACGCGGCTGCTCGCAGCCTGACGTATGAATCATAGCCTGGTTGATCAGGTATTCATTTTGAGGTGTTTGTCGAGTTCTCTCTTGAACACTGTGAGGGGTCGGCCAGTTATGTCCCTTATGTGTAGTGGAAGCGTGTTGAACAGTCTCGGGCCTCTGATGTTGATAGAGTTCTCTCGCAGAGTACCTGTTGCATCTCTGCTCTTCAACATTCTTTAAAGGTAAGGTCTTCCGACATAAGTGCACCTAAATCCTTTACATTGCTTTTTCGTTCTATGTTATGATTTGACTGCATTTTGTACGAGGTTTTCTTAATTAAATTTACTTTCATTATTTAATTTCCATTACCAAATAAAAAATAGATCATAGGCAAATTTTCGCACTTACCAGTACATACAGAACATTGGAAAATTTTAAATGTAAGTTGAAAATAAAACTGATTTATAGTCTTTAAACTAAACTTCTACAACTTCAACACAGCCAAGCTACTCTCCCTAAACCTGGTAAATAACCCAATTGTAACTAAATTACGAATACTTTTCCACTTGGCCATCTCTCGTCAAACACCTTGAGATGATTTCGGGCTCAGCGACCCCGCGGCCCGGCCTCCTGGTCGACGACCGGGAGGCCACAACAACAGTCCATAAACAAACTCGCCTCACCAAGCCTTATGATTCTTAGTATATCAAAAACCATGGTGACTTAAGATGTCCCACCAAGACACCTTATCTAACCTGGTATAGATCCAACTATGCATAAACCCACAAGCCTAATTATTTTATTTACATATATTTGAGAAATAACATTTATTATTTTCCGTGGGAAAGGGCATCTTGTCTTGTTGTTTACTGTACAAGTCAAATACTAGCTTATTCAAACCTTCCTAAGTCAGTATTTGACTTTTAAGTGGGGCGGAGGACAAGTTGGAGTATCATGGGCTCCAGCAAACTGTCCAGACAAAATTGAGTAAATTCTGAGTGTGTGTAAAGTAATTGGTGTTGAAGTGGTATTGACGACGCAGTTACTAGTGAGTATTGTGCACAATATTGTGACGAGGCGCATGATGGA
>WNGS01163519.1:3788320-3809557 GCA_020271785.1 Procambarus virginalis | reverse complement strand
CCGACCCACGTGTGGTCGGGTGCGTAAAATTTACACGTGGAAAATAATTGAGGGGCTGGTCCCAAACCTGCACACGGAAATAACATCACATGAGACCAGAAGACATGGCAGGATGTGCAGAATACCCCCGTTGAAAAGCAGAGGTGCAACAGGTACTCTGAGAGAGAACTCTTTCAACATCAGAGGCCCGAGACTGTTCAACACACTTCCACTACACATAAGGGGCATAACTGGCAAACCCCTCACAGTGTTCAAGAGAGAACTGGATAAACACCTCCAAAGGATACCTGATCAACCAGGCTGTGACTCATACGTCAGGCTGCGAGCAGCCGCGTCTAACAGCCTGGTTGATCAGTCCAGCAACCAGGAGGCCTGGTTGACGACCGGGCCGCGGGGAGCCCCGGAAGCACCTCAAGGTAACCTCAAGGTAAGGTGACCCCTGAAGAGCTGGACGAGGTCTTCGAACACTGATATATTGTTATATAAGTATATATATTATATATATATTATATATATATTATTATATAATTATTATATATTATATAAATATATTATATATATATATTATATATATATTATATATATATATATATATATATATATATATATATATATATATATATATATATATATTATATATATATATTATATATATATATATATATATATATATATATATATATATATATAATTTAGTTATTTTATTTATTTTGATGGGGGAGAGGAAGAGGGGTGGGGGGTGCATGTGTAAAGTCTTAAGCTCCCGCCTTCCTTGTGTCTTAGTTGAAGTTTTACAATTTATCGCCAGCAGACCGTGACACTGCTGGCAAACTTGGATGTGTTCAAGGACCCTGGCTGGTGTCTTTATTGTGGGTTTAATCATGGTAGTTTTAACGAGAGTCGCGGCTTGGCACTCTGTCCCCAGATAACTTGAACAATGAAAGGGGCCATAACGCCCAGACTGGCCGTACACTTTGGTTACTGGGTCTCATCACCAATGTTGACACAACACCATGTAACTGTTCATAATATGCCTGAAGCCCTTTAGGAAGTTTCTCAACAGTTGATCTGACTTGAGACTTTATGCTCACGCGTCAATGAATCTTTTTTTTTATATATTTTTTTTGAACCAGGGTCTTCGACTGTGAATCGAGGACTTAGATGACTGTGCTGCAATTTCTATAATTGTTTTGACAAATGCATTCTAATTCTTGTTTGTTTTTATAGTTGTGCAAAAAATCCCTCGCTTTATTCCTCTCTATGAAGCAGGTGCACATGCACAACGTTAAGTTTGGGTGAATGAGGTGCAGTTTACCCGAGAACTGAAGGTGAAGTATGCCAACACTGTGGACGCTTTAACCCGTCAACTATGTAATAACTTATTAATAAGCAACATTGTGCAATAATAAATCAGATGCAACAACCTGGTTATATCACAGGGAAGTGTTATGTTGTTGTGCACACTGTCCGCGTTATACACCATAAATGTCTCTCCCAACCCCGTATTAAGTGAACAAAAAAAATTATCTGCTCGTCATTTGTATGTTACTGGGAAATATTTTTGGATTTTGTTAAAGAATAATATAATTTGCAGATCATATAGCTTTAAACAGGGCGAATGCCGATTCGCGGTTTCGTTCAACATGTTTCTTGGCTCCATAAAAATTATTTCATCAGCGGTTTTGCTTCCATCAGAAACTTTGGGCAGGTAGAGAGCAAAGTTTGCTCTGGGGCTTAAGTAAATGAGGAGGCTGTTGACCAAGCTAATTACCTTTGCCTTCAAGTGCACTCTGTAATTCTAGTATACAAATTATTTATGTAGAAAACTAGCTGGATGACCGTGTCGCTTTCCTGATCAATGCAAGTCGGCGTTCAATCCCCGACCATCCAAGTGGTTGGGTATCATTCCTTTCCCCCCCCCCCGTCCCATCCCAGATCCTTATCCTGACTCCTTCCAAGTGCTATATAGTAGTAATGGCTTGGCTCTTTCTCATAGTTCCCTTCCCCTTGTTGAATTCCAGCTTCTTGCAGGTCGGCATTCGATCCCTTATGGCCCTAGTGGGTAGGAATCGTTCCTTCACTCCGTCACCTATCCCAGTTGTTGACCTATCCTGTCTTCCTGTCCCTTCCATGTGATAGTCAAACTGGCTTAACGCTTTCTCCTAATTTTCGACGCTTTCTCCTAATTTTCTTTCCTTCTCAATTACACGAGTCACGTTTCTTAAGATTAGCTTGGTTGTGTGTGCGGACTCGCGCCACGTGAGTGGAGTTTCTGATAGCATGTTATCGTCAACTTATCCCAGTCCACTCCAAGACGAGGCTCCCTGCAGAGTGCTTTGTCTTTCTTCACTGGTACTTACGGATTGTTCACGTTTGGCAGTTCTTGTATTCCACAAGCTACCAGCTCTTTATACTTATCGCTCTCTCCATCCAGCCTCTTATCCTCTCCTCTTATTTCCCTGTTATTCACATCTACTTTCAGCTACTTCCATTCCTCTCTCCCATAATTACATTTTATTCCCTCTTTCATTCCTACCCTTCACCCCTCCCTCTTTCACCCCCACCCTTCACCTCTCCCCTCCTCTTGCCTTTCTCTACTTGCCTCCTTCCTCACCTTCATGAATTCTAACTCTCCCTGCCTTGTCCTCTTTCATCCCGTCTTTTCCCTTCCTCTTGTCCTCTTTCCCTTCTCTTAATTTCGGTTTGTTCCTAACTAGTTTGTAAGTCGCACAAGTAAGCTAGAGACATGACAGAATAAAGATTAACGAGGAAAATGTTGTGTTGCTTTGCAGACGTATATCGTGGTCGCCTTGACGCCCGTAAATGTAAAGTTAAGTTACCGCGCGCGACACAAGCGACCAGCCAGTTTACGTGGTAGCCTAGCGTGGAGTACGGTCTTAAAACTGAGAAAAGTACCTGGATGAGGATGTAGGTGTTCTACTCGTCAAGTCCGGCCCGGGGTCTGGTTTAACTTGTGAGAGCTTGGTCAAACAGGCTTGGAGCGGCCCGCAGGCCCACATATCCACTACAACCCGGTTGGTCAGGCACTTCTTGCTTAAAACTGTCCAGCTTTTTCTTGAAGAGTTGCACTCTTCTTCCAGCAATATGTCGTATACTTGCTGGGAGGGTGTTGAACAGCCGTGGACCTCTGATGTTCATTGTGTTTTCTGATTGTTCCTAGGGCACAATACAACTACTATACAATACGATACATATAAACTACTATATACGATACAACTGCTGAGACTGACTAAAAGGCCCATATCTGTATTCTCTTGAGCGCAGGCGGGAGATTCATAATTTACACGTGGAAAATAGTAGAGGGGCTGGTCCCAAACCTGCACACAGAAATAACACCACATGAGGCATGGCAGGATGTGCAGAATATCCCCGTTGAAGAGCAGAGGTGCAACAGGTACTCTTGAGTGAGAACTCTATCAACACCAGAGGCCCGAGACTGTTCAACACGCTTCCACTACACATAAGGGGCATAACTGGCCGACCCCTCACAGTGTTCAAGAGAGAACTTGATAAGCACCTCCAAAGGATACCTGATCAACCAGGCTGTGACTCGTACGTCAGGCTGCGAGCAGCCGCGTCCAGCAGCCTGGTTTGACTAGCATGGAGGAGGCCTGATCGAGGACCGGGCCGTATGGATGCTAAGCCCCGATACCACCTTAAGGTAACCTCAAGGTAAGGGCACATTTGTTCTTCAGGGGCGTTATTCTGCACTTCCTACCATATCGTTCACTCCAAGTTTGTTGTTGCACTCCTGTGCAAATTTGGGACCTGGCCTTTTGTCCCTTTACGTCGTCGCTGCTCCTAATACACCCACCCATCCCAACTTAACGAAAATTATATACAACTTTGTGTTTTATTTGTGATGTACACGAGCCGTATGACGTCACTAACGTCAATGTTCATGCCGCTGTAGGGGTTTAGACCCTACTGGCCAGCCTGTGCCTCTGTGGTTGGAATGTTTGGTGACATTGGTTTTGAAGCAGATTAAGTTGTTAGAGCTAATGTCTAACAGGCCTCTTGTTAAACTAGCAGTTATTGAAACCTGGTTGGCATTTCCTAGTTAAATTGTAAGATTTTATAATATTTTTCCCTTGGCAATTATATTCGAATCTCAATAGTGGTAGACTATTTAATGCGAGTCTGCGGCATAATTTTTCTGAGGTATAACTTGTGTGGTAATTACCAGGGTGTTGGTGGAGATGGGTGGCAGGTCCAGTGTTGTGGACCTCAGGATCCACCAAGACTATCAAAATCCTCAGATTAGGCAAAATTGTAATTAATTTTGTCAATAAAGATGTTAATAATAAATAACAAGACCCGTGCTCACCTCACTCTACCAAAACAGCGAACCAGCTGTCCTTGACGTGTCTTGCGCTAATGGACAAGTTACTTGATGCATGTTTTCACAAGTTCCTGCAGGAAGTGCCCAATCACCCCAGTTGTAATGAGTGTGTGGGCTTGCGGGCCGCTGCAAGCAACAACCTGACGGATCAAGTTATCACAAGACAGGCCTGACCCCAGGCCGGGGTTGAGGAGTAAAGTGAACTCCCACAACCATCTTCAGGTATGATCCAGGTAGATGCTGCGTCATTAGCAAATATTTTCAAAGTTACTCATTACTGAGTTTAATAAATAGTTGACCTCTCAGTCAATAAAGTTCTATTGTGGGCGTAATATTTGACTGGCTTCAGGTAAATCCAGGTGTGGTACCTACAGCCGACCAAGGAATAGAAAAAAAAGTCCAGTGAGCAAGATAATGAAAGAGTTAATGCATGAATGCGTAAAAGAATACAAATGTTAAAGTATAAGATAATCATACTAACTTAGTATGTTAAACCTCAAAGTAAGGTAGGGTCTAGGCCTACATACTAAGTGTCTAGGCGGGGGGGTGAGTCTTAGCTATTTGAACCTTGTGTTTTTTTAAACCCATTGATTGACATTCTAGTTCACTGTCGCATTTGTTCTTCAAACTGGATTGGGTAACCTTCACAATTTTCAATTCATTCAACTTTTTTTTTTACCACCCGCCTTACGAATATTTCCTTGTAATGCCTTTAAGTTTTAACGTCCACCTGTGTTCTCTAAATTAACTGGGAAAACTGTTCATGTTTACTTTGATTTCCCATTGTGAGGTACTGGAAGCCTGTTAGGCTTATTGAGATTGCTGTAGGCCAACGAGGGTTGAGCCTCGTCCAGGCTGCAACCCACGACAGTTGTTTAGTTCCTGGATACCAATATACTTCACAGTGAACACAAGTATCGGGCTGTAAGGAAATATGCAGACCCCGCCCGAGTCACACTGGAGTGTACTGGGTTTTGTGGTGACTGTGGTAGCCACAGCCGTACAAGTCGTCACCCTCAGTAGGCTGTGAGTAGACAAGTGGTGGTGGTGTCTCCTGGTCCCGCTCTCTAACATGCTTAGCTTAAGCTCCCTTCGCCGGTAACCTTAGTTTTACTATTCGTCACTAGCATCCTTGCAAACATTTAAATTCTTCAGGTTTCTTAATGTGCTTCACAAACTGAGGAGATCATGGCCCTGTTCTTGCTTACATAGATTATACTTACAGTGCTTAGGATTGAGATATTCGTAATAATAAAACTGGCTTCACGTACACTGGTGACGTTATCCTATAATATTAGCCAGCTTGTGGATTTTTGCTTTATCCTGGCTGCAATTACATGCAATATCACCGCCTTGCAATAACCGACGAATTCATCAATGTCAGTTCGGATGTAGACGAGAGCATTGCGTCCAGGATCAGGATGCACATTATCGAGTATGTCTTTCACTGCTAGATAGGCGCGCACTGATGGGTGTGTAGCCCAGTAAAATAAAATAAAAATCAAACTTGGTACACCATAAGCTCTTTTTGGGAGTGTAGCTGTGTAGAGGTTTCTTACCACATCTCATGGTAAGAACTCGTGTGGTGGGCTTGCTGGAACTGTGAAGAGGGAGCAGCTAGGGCAAGTTTTCAGTGTATACCGGTCAAATTATGACTCTAAGACAGTTGTTCAACTGGACAAAAGACAATATCAAAAACATGAACTGTACACGTGTGTATCAACAAGAAATAATGGAGCATTAGAAGCTGCTACACAGATGGCATGGAACTAGGCCAGTATCTAGGACTCTTAACATTTCATGCTTTTATACCAGGAACAATGAATGAATTAATAATAGAAGTTTTCTACAGAAACAACTAGAGAAATGCAGCAAACAAATATCCCACAGGAAACATTGTCTTTGCTTGAAATAAAAGGTTTTGCAACTTGCATCTATAATGATGCCTGGTGGTTAGGTTGTCTTGAATGGGAATTCAACATCACAGGACGATTTGATCAGTTTCCTACATGTCAATGGCCGGTCCCTAACGTGTGTATCTCCAGACATGATGAACATTGTGATTGAACAGGCTCTCACTGAGCCTGATCCACTACTGCGTCTGGGTGAACTTAAACATCAACTGCTGCGGACACTCTGTGCTCGGTAGAAGCTCCAGAGAAAGCACTGGCTTGTTGCCATTGTAAGTCTTCCTCAAGGTTGTATATATTTCATTTCATTTTCCTATACGGCCATTTCCAGGAACGTGTGTTAAGGTATGTTCTTGCATGTGAGGTACCTTCCCTTTCTTTGCGTTGATTTCGGGGATCAGCGTCTCCGCGGCCCGGTTTCTCACCAGGCTTCGTGCTACTTATATTTTTTTTATCTTGTTCCCAAAGCTATCCCAAAATTAAACTTATTTTTTCCAAACAAGCAACCCTGATGTGTGAATATGGTGCATCACTGTGCTCAAAAATTGTGCACATGTAAGTTACTTCGTGTCCTCTACCATCCTGGGAAATGTTATGAAAATATGAGATGGTCGGGTTGTAAAGTCCACTTTATGATGGTTTGGCACGGAATAACCCGTGTGCCAACATCTGCCTTGTTGCTCTAATGGTAAACTACCCTGTATATTGCCACTATATATCTTTTAAATTGCAAACCAAATGTTACGCCAAAAATGTAAAATTATATGTAGACTGATGTCCACCTCTTTACTAATTATTGTAATGATTTGTATGAGTTGTTACGAACATACTTTAGGAATTTAACAACAGTAATGATTCTTAATCACTGATAAATGCAGCTTCGCAATTTAAATCTGAATCTTTAGTGTATAGTATATATATATATGTCGTACCTAGTAGCCAGAACGCACTTCTCAGCCTACTATGCAAGGCCCGATTTGTCTAATAAGCCAAGATTTCATGAATTAATATATTTTCTCTAATTTTTTTTCTTAAGAAATGATAAAGCTACCCATTTCATTATGTATGAGGTCAATTTTTTTTATTGTAATTAAAATTAACGTAGATATATGACTGAACCTAACGAACCCTACCTAACCTAACCTATCTCTATAGGCTAGGTTAGGTTAGGTAGCCGAAAAAGTTAGGTTAGGTTAGGTTAGGTTAGGTAGTCGAAAAAACATTAATTCATGAAAACTTGGCTTATTAGGCAAATCGGGCCTTGCATATTAGGCTGAGAAGTGCGTTCTGGCTATTAGGTACGACATATATATATATGTATATGTATATATATATATATATATATATATATATATATATATATATATATATATTTAATTAAAGGTATTACAATGTTATGTTATTATGACAATCTTCGGTAAATAATTTACTTTATTTTCAGATTAAGTATTAATAAATGAATATTAATCTAACTAATTTAGATTAGATTAATAAATGGCTATAAATTTTTCGATGTCAGAGTAGTGAGTAAATGTAATGGTTTAGGAAGTGATGTGGGGGAGACTGACTCGACACACACTTACAAATGTGGATATGATAGAGCCCAGTAGGAGCAAGGATTTGTATATCAGTAGATGACAGTTGAGAGGCGGGAATAAAGAGCCGAAGCAACCCCCGCAAGCACAATTAGGCGAGTACACGCACCCACGCGCAAGCACGTAGACACACACACACACACACACACACACACACACACACACACACACACACACACACACACACACAACACACACACACAGATATTAGAAAGACCTTTTTTAGTGTCGAGTGGTTGACAAATGGAATGCATTAGGAAGTGATGTGGTGGAGCCTACTGGGCTCTATCATACCTACACTTGAAGCTGTGTATGGAGTCAGCCTCCACCACATCGCTTCCTAATGCATTCCATTTGTCAACTACTCTTGACACTGAAAAAAATTCTTTCTAACATCTCTATGGCTCATTTGGGCACTCAGTTTCCACCTGTGCCCCTTGTGTTAAATAGTCTGTTTTTATCTACCCTATCAATTCCTCTGAGAATCTTGCATGTGGTGATCATGTCCCCTCTAACTCTTCTGTCTCCCAGTGACGTGAGGTTTAATTCGCGTAGTCTCTTCTCATAGCCCATGCCCCTCAATTCGGGTACTAGCCTGGTGGCAAACCTCTGAGCCTTCTCCAATATAGTTTTTATGCTTGACGAGATATGGACTCCATGCTGGAGCTGCATACTCCAAGATTGGTCTGACATACGTGGTATACAAGATTCTGAGTGATTCTTTACACAAGTTTCTAAAGGCCGTTCTTATGTTGGCCAACCTGCCATATGCCGCTGAGGTTATCCTCTTTCGGGGGACAGGTTTGGCGTGATATCAACCCCCAGATCTTTCTCACTTTCTGATTCTAGAAGGATTTCATCTCCTAAATGATAGCTTGTGTCTGGCCTTCTGCTCCCTACACCTATCTTCATTATTGCATATGCTTGGGTTAAACTCTAACAACCATTTGTTGGACTATTTCTAAGTTCACAAAGACAAAGTCCACAAGGACAAAACTAGGACAAACGAAAAAAAACTATTTAGTATGGGTGGAATATGAACAAGGGGACACAGGTGAAAACTTAGTGCCCAAATTAGCCGCAGAAACATTAGAAAGAAATTTTCAGTGTCAGAGTAGTTAACATTTGGAATGCATTAAGAAGTGATGTGGTGGAGTCAGACTCCGTATAAATTTTAAAATGTAGGTATGATAGAGCTTAATAAGCTCAGGAACCTGTACATCAGTTGATTGACAGCTGAGAGGCGGGACCAAAGAGCCGAAGCTCAACCCCCGCAAGCACAACTAGGTGAGTACACACCCGCACGCACCAGCACCCAAGCAGACTGTATATTGTAATTGTTTTAAATTTGTGTTCACAATTTTCCCCACAGGATATAGTGAGATACTTGACTGCAAGAGATATATAAACCGAAAATTTGCAAGGGCGTGTCTGATTTACTCTTGCGGTGAAATTTGTGCTTGAGGCTATATTTGTTTGCTATTAGGGCCTATGAGAGAGTGCGTGGGTACACAAGCTGAGGCGGGGAAGGTTGACAGTGAGTGATCCAGCCATTTGTCGTCGCCAGTTTTTTGGCCAGGTTCAAAAGTTGGCCCACCGCCTTATCTGATTCTGAGAGAAGTTTACCGTGTCTTATCGCCAAAGTTGGAGTTTGTTCTTGACAGACTGGCATAATGAGGTTAGCCAGGGCCTCCAGCGCGAGTTAGCTGGATTATATGTAGGCTAAGGTTTAACTTTACTACAAACGGGGGTAAATATTTGAGAGCGGGAGGAAAGTGGTGGCTCAAATACCATTGACGAGACACGTGAGGTAAGTACAGTTACACTAAATATAACTAGCATATGTAAAATTACAAAAAGGGGAAGCAATAGAATTGGACAAGGGATATAAGAGTATAGAGGGAAGGAGGAAGGAAGAACACAATGTGACGTCCTCTGCCGTGATTGTGAGGCAACCTGTCCTCAGGCAGGAGATCCGTTGTTGTTGTTTTTAGATTGAGCTACTCTGAACAAAAAGTTTCTAGTAGCACGGGCTATGGTGAGCCGTAGTGGCCTTACCTGGCACAGGAGCGGGGGCGTAACTTGGAGATCAGTTAAAGGGAATGGATTGGGAATGACTACATAATAATTAGTGCTATTATCTACATTCTGTCCATGGCCAGATTAAGGTTAGGTTTGGTTTCATGATGTGTGGTTACATTAATAAGATGTATTATTGATAATAGGAAATTTGGCACGCGAAAACTATTTCAGTGTATCCGAGAATTCCATTTACAGAAAACTAAATTCTTCAAAGAAAACGTTTTCAGGATAACTTTCTATGTTAAACCAACAATTTGTAATGTAATAAAGTTATAACTTGATAATAATATCTCTTTAGGATGAAGGTTCACTTGCAAGTTTACATGTAGACTATAACTGGAACCGTAATATGCTACCAGACCACCAAAAATATCTAGATAACTATCCAGGTGGTTTGAGGGGACGGGAGGGTTGCTCATGGTAATGGATTTGGTCTGAGGCTGGGCTCAGTGAGGACATTGGGAAATGCTTTACTGAGAGAGCTGAAAAGGGAAAAATTTAGTGTGAAAGAGTAATGCAAGTTGTGTAGTGAGAGGACGGGAAAGGTGGAGCGTAAAGTGAGGGAGGGAAGGAGGAGGGCGTCTAAGGTGGCCCAGAGTGAGGGAGGGAAGGAGGAGGGCGTCTAAGGTGGCCAGAGTGAGGGAGGGATGGAGGAGGGCGTCTAAGGTGGCCCAGAGGGAGGGAGGGAAGGAGGAGGGCGTCTAAGGTGGCCCAGAGTGAGGGAGGGAAGGAGGAGGGCGTCTAAGGTGGCCCAGAGTGAGGGAGGGAAGGAGGAGGGCGTCTAAGGTGGCCCAGAATGAGGGAGGGAAGGAGGAGGGCGTCTAAGGTGGCCCAGAGGGAGGGAGGGAAGGAGGAGGGCGTCTAAGGTGGCCCAGAGTGAGGGAGGGAAGGAGGAGGGCGTCTAAGGTGGCCCAGAGTGAGGGAGGGAAGGAGGAGGGCGTCTAAGGTGGCCCAGAGGGAGGGAGGGAAGGAGGAGGGCGTCTAAGGTGGCCCAGAGGGAGGGAGGGAGGGAGGAGGGCGTCTAAGGTGGCCCAGAGGGAGGGAGGGGGAGGAGGGCGTCTAAGGTGGCCCAGAGGGAGTGAGGGAGGGCAGGAGGGCGTCTAAGGTGGCCCAGAGTGAGGGAGGGAGGGAGGGANGTATTAGAGTGTCAACTTATTGATAACT
Organism: Procambarus virginalis; assembly: GCA_020271785.1. NCBI lineage: Eukaryota > Metazoa > Arthropoda > Malacostraca > Decapoda > Cambaridae > Procambarus > Procambarus virginalis. The sequence continues at coordinate 3,798,443 of WNGS01163519.1, read as the reverse complement.
ATAGAAATAAGGAAATAAGTAGTGTACCACATCAAATTGTTTGGATGTGTGATAATGGTATGATAGAGCCGGTCGGCCGAGCGGACAGCACGCAGGACTTGTGGTCCTGGGTTCGATCCCAGGCGCCGGCGAGGAAACAATGGGCAGAGTTTCTTTCACCCTATGCCCCTGTGCCTAGCAGTAAAATAGGTACCTGGGTGTTAGTCAGCTGTCACGGGCTGCTTCCTGGGGTGGAGGCCTGGTCGAGGACCGGGCCGCCGGGGACACTAAAAAGCCCCGAAATCATCTCAAGATAAACAGTATACTTAGGAGCTACAAGAATTTTGCCCCAAGAGTGTAACAATTATATGCTGTGCTTACTATATTAACCTGCAATGTTAAATGGGATTCTTCTAATGTTATTTGTCTATTTGTACTCACTGATTTGTGCGCCCCTTGAGGGACTTGAAGTAGAGGGGGTAGAAATGGCCTAAGCTACTCTATCCCTTTGAGATGTATTTTCTTTCTTATCTCAATAAACATGAACTTGAATTTGAAGCTAAGTGAGGTGGTGGAGGCCAAAGCCGTCAATAGTTTAAAAAGCGTTATATGACAGAGTAAAACGGGACACCACGAGCGTAGCTGTCATCCTGTAACTACACTTGGGTAATTACACACACACACACATACTCTATTATAGTTAACAGTAGCATGAGGTGAAAGGAAATGTGTCCAACCCTATGGGACTGGAGCACGAAGCATTAACCCCGGAGATGTGTGGGGAGGCTAACGTTGAGTAAGGCATTCCTAGGCAGTGTGTGTAGATAAAGCAACTGGTAAATGTTCAGTGGTGTGTGTGTTGCGCCTCGTGCTCCAGGGAGGGAGTGGAGATAATGTTTCCTACCCCACCCTCCCTCCCCCCTCCTTCTCTCCCTCCTCTCCTCTCTCCCTCCTCTCTCTCCCTCCTCTCTCTCTCTCTCCTCTCTCTCTCTCTCTCCTCTCTCTCTCCCTCTCCCCTCTCTCCCTCCTCTCTCTCTCCTCTCTCTTCTCTCTCTCTCCTCTCTCCTCCTCTCTCTCTCCCACTTTCCTACTTCCCTCTTCCAGGGGCCTGATAGCTAAGTGAACAGCGCTCGGGATTCGTAGTCCTAAGGTTCCGGGTTCAATCCCTGGTAAAGGCGGAAACAAATGGACAGTTTTTCACCCTGATGCCCCTGTTCACCTAGCAGTAGATAGGTGCCTGGGAGTTAGACAGCTGCTAGGCTGTCTCCTGGGGGGGGGGTGTAACAAAACGGAGGCCTGGTCGAGGACCGGGCCGCAGGGACGCTAAGACTCGAAATGATCTCAAGATAACCTCAAGAATATTCCCTTCTTTCCTCTTCACTTCTTCCCTCATCTGTGGCATGTGACGGTAAAGTTGCAGATCAGTAAGTAAATCGTCTTGTCTTTCTCATATCGTCATATCCTGACATTCCTTCTCACGTCCCAGCGCTATTTCTTCCGCCTTCTTGTCTTCCCTCTGTAAGTCCCGGTTGTGTACACCTATGTTCAGCTTGTTCTCGCCTGCGTTCACAACGTCAAGAAACTATGGCACTAAAGTGCCTTATCCTAACCTACAAGAGGAAGCACGAACACAAAACGGGACATTGTCAATTTCGCGAGCCGCTGTCATTTTCTTGTACGACAGTTTTTGGCCCTCCGTAAAGTAGACGTGTAAATGCGACGTGTTATTACGAGGGTTGCATCTTCCTCCATTTCCTAATTCATCCCTCTTATCTTTCTCTTTCCGTCACATCTTCCTACCCCTTACCCTTTCTTCCTTTCTCCCTTCCACCTCTATTGGAGTTTTTTCATCCCACCCTCTAGTCCTTCCTCTGCTTCCATACCCTTCTCCTTTCCCTCCGCCCTCCCCCCCCCCCTCTTCCTTTCAACCATGTCCGCGCCACAATAAGCCGTCACTCGCCCTGCTCACAGTTGACGTGTTGATCGTGACGTGTTGAGCTGACGTGTCCGTCTTGGCGGGTCTGCTGGGATGGGGGGCGGCACTCCCCCCCCCCCCCTGCAACACACTTGCAACCCTCGTCCCTGCCACAGTTTATCAACGGCTTAACTCCCTTTTCTCCTCTAATTCCCATTTCTTCTTACTTTATGTTATAGTCTTTTAATGTTTGTGTTTACCTTGCCTCACTGCTCGGTCAAAATGGTAAATTATTAAAGTTGTATATTTTGTTATTGTTTGCATTATATTAAACAAAAATGTAATAAATGAAATGAATAAATAAAATGTAATAAACGCAGACGACACTATAAACGCAGGAAAAGAATAACGGAACTGCTTATGCAGACACGAATTTCCCGTCAAAGAAGGAATAATTTAAATAGGGAGATTGAAGAAATCGAGCGGAAATTGAAACACTCATATGAAACTGAAGAAAGGCAGTTAGAACAGAAAGCAATTCAGGAAATAAAGAAAAATACAAAATACTTCTTCACATATGCGAAATCAAAAGCAAAAACTACTGCCAGTATTGGACCTATTCGTACAAGTGAAGGTTCATACACGGAGGATGACAAAGAAATTAGTGAAATCCTAAAAAAGCAGTATGAGGACATGTTTAGCACTCCAATAAACAACATGAAAGTAGAAGATCCAGACAATTTCTTTATGCTGGATATCCAAACCCCTGTAAATATAACTGATATCAACACGAGCGCACTAAATTTTGAAAGAGAAATTGAAAACATGCCCATGCACTCGGCCCCAGGTCCAGACTCATGGAATTCAATATTTATAAAGAAATGCAAAGTGCCGGTAGCACAGGCACTCAGTATAGTGTGGAGGAAGAGCTTGGACACGGGGGAGATACCAGATGCACTTAAAGTAGCAGACATAGCCCCTCTACACAAGGGAGGGAGCAAAGCATTGGCAAAGAATTATAGACCAGTTGCACTAACATCGCACATAATAAAAGTATTTGAGAGAGTGATTAGGAGTCAGGTCACCAATTTCATGGAGACCAATGACCTTCACAACCCAGGCCAACATGGATTTCGAGCGGGAAGATCGTGCCTCTCACAGCTACTTGAGCACTACGATAAAGTCACTGAGGCATTAGAAGAAAAACAGAATGCTGATGTGATATACACGGACTTCGCAAAGGCTTTCGATAAATGTGACCATGGCGTGATAGCACACAAAATGAAGTCAATGGGAATAACCGGTAAAGTAGGACGCTGGATACTCAGTTTTCTGTCAAACAGGACTCAGCGAGTAACGGTCAACCATATAAAATCTAGTCCAAGTGCAGTTAAAAGCTCTGTACCTCAGGGTACAGTCCTTGCACCGCTGCTTTTCCTTATTCTCATATCAGATATAGACAAAAATACAAGTCACAGCTTCGTATCATCCTTTGCAGACGACACAAAAATCAGTATGAAAATTACCTCGGCTGAAGACATTGAAAAACTTCAAGCTGATATTAATAAAGTTTTCGACTGGGCATCAGAAAATAATATGATGTTTAACAGTGATAAATTCCAGGTACTCAGGTACGGTAAAAATGAGGACCTTAAACATAATACAGGGTACAAAACACAATCAAATGTGCCCATAGTAGGAAAACAGCATGTAAAGGATTTGGGAATAATGATGTCTGACGACCTAACGTTTAGGGAGCATAACCAAGCAAATATTGCGACAGCCAGAAAAATGATAGGATGGATTACGAGAACTTTCAAATCCAGGGATCCCATCACAATGGTTGTACTCTTCAAGTCACTTGTGCTGTCCCGTCTTGAGTACTGTTCAGTACTCACTTTCCCCTTCAGAGCAGGAGAGATTGCTGAAATAGAGGGAATACAGAGAACATATACAGCACGTATAGACGCGATAAAGCACCTAAATTATTGGGATCGTCTCAAAGCTCTCCAAATGTACTCACTAGAAAGAAGACGAGAGAGATATCAAATAATATACACCTGGAAGATACTGGAGGGCCAGGTCCCAAATCTACACAGTAAAATAACAACGTACTGGAGTGAACGATATGGAAGAAAATGCAGAATAGAACCAGTGAAGAGCAGGGTGCCATAGGCACAATCAGAGAACACTGTATAAACATCAGAGGTCCGCGGTTGTTCAACGTCCTCCCAGCAAGCATAAGAAATATTGCCGGAACAACCGTGGACATCTTCAAGAGGAAACTAGATTTATTCCTCCAAGGAGTTCCGGACCAGCCGGGCTGTGGTGGGTATGTGGGCCTGCGGGCCGCTCCAAGCAACAGCCTAGTGGACCAAACTCTCACAAGTCAAGCCTGGCCTCGGGCCGGGCTTGGGGAGTAGAAGAACTCCCAGAACCCCATCAACCAGGTATCAACCAGGTAAATGTTTCACCTTCTGTCAATGTTTCACTCTGGGTTAATTAGTCTATCGTATTCGAAGAACATAAAAAATTCCTCCCCGGCTGTATAATGTTATCATAGGCCTAGTCATTTATTTATTATGCCCCCCCATACAAATCCCGTGGGCTACCCCACAGGCTAATTACGCTTGTGGGGTAGCGTCCTTACTTCTTACACACCACACTAGTTGCCTCAACTTGTGCTCCCGTTGTAGACGCTAATAGCAGCTTGGACATTGAAATGACTTACATCAGCGGTGTATGATATTAGAGTTATAGCCAACAGTGTATGATATTACCGGGTTAAATACTATGGCCTGGTTCCTGTTATCAGGGACAGGGAGCCTGTACTTGGGCTTATCAGGGTCTCCCCTCCACATTCCCGCTCCCACTGCCAACTACGGACCTTGCTCAAAATGCATCCAACAGCAGTTGCTGGACTACTTTTTATTATTATTGCTAGCTGAACAGAGGCATCGAGAGAAAGGAAGCGCAGTGTATGATGCTAATGTGCTTGTAGTGTATGATACTAATGTGCTTGTAGCGTATGATACTAATGTGCTTGTAGCCTGTGATACTAATGACTGACTTCTAGTACCTTATGATACTAATGAGACACTGGTAGTAATGTACCTTGTGGTTTCCTTGCGATGATTTCGCGGCTCAACGACCCCGCGGCCCGGTCCTCAACCAGGCTGTTGGACGCAGCTTTTCACAGCCTGGTTGATCGGGTATCATTTAAAGGTGTTTATCCAGTTCTCTCTTGAACACTGTGAGGGGTCTGCCAGTTATGTCCCTTATGTGTAGTGGAAGTGTGTTGAACAGTCTCGGGCCTCTGATGTTGATAGAGTTCTCTCTGAGTACCTGTTGCACATCTGCTCTTCAACGGGGGTATTCTGCACATCCTGCCATGCCTCATGATCTCATGTGATGTTATTTCTGTGTGTAGGTTTGGGACCAGCCCCTCTAATATTTTTCATGTGAAAATTATTATGTAGCTCTAGTTTGTGTGTTTTACTGAGTGGATTCTCAATTATATTAATGAGTCACTGCTAGTAGTGTATGATACTAATGAGTCACTGCTAGTAGTGTATGGTACTGAGTCACTGCTAGTAGTGTATGATACTAATGAGTCACTGCCAGTAGTGTATGATACTAATGAGTCACTGCTAGTAGTGTATGATACTAATGAGTCACTGCCAGTAGTGTATGATACTAATGAGTCACTGCCAGTAGTGTATGGTACTGAGTCACTGCTAGTAGTGTGTGGTACTGAGTCACTGCTAGTAGTGTATGATACTAATGAGTCACTGCCAGTAGTGTATGATACTAATGAGTCACTGCCAGTAGTGTATGGTACTGAGTCACTGCTAGTAGTGTGTGGTACTGAGTCACTGCCAGTAGTGTATGATACTAATGAGTCACTGCCAGTAGTGTATGATACTAATGAGTCACTGCCAGTAGTGTATGATACTAATGAGTCACTTCCAGTAGTGTATGGTACTGAGTCACTGCTAGTAGTGTATGGTACTGAGTCACTGCTAGTAGTGTATGATACTAATGAGTCACTGCTAGTAGTGTATGGTACTGAGTCACTGCTAGTAGTGTATGGTACTGAGTCACTGCCAGTAGTGTATGGTACTAATGAGTCACTGCTAGTAGTGTATGATACTAATGAGTCACTGCCAGTAGTGTATGGTACTAATGAGTCACTGCTAGTAGTGTATGATACTAATGAGTCACTGCTAGTAGTGTATGGTACTAATGAGTCACTGCTAGTAGTGTATGATACTAATGAGTCACTGCCAGTAGTGTATGGTACTAATGAGTCACTGCTAGTAGTGTATGATACTAATGAGTCACTGCTAGTAGTGTATGATACTAATGAGTCACTGCTAGTAGTGTATGGTACTGAGTCACTGCTAGTAGTGTATGGTACTGAGTCACTGCTAGTAGTGTATGATACTAATGAGTCACTGCCAGTAGTGTATGATACTAATGAGTCACTGCTAGTAGTGTATGGTACTAATGAGTCACTGCTAGTAGTGTATGGTACTAATGAGTCACTGCTAGTAGTGTATGATACTAATGAGTCACTGCCAGTAGTGTATGGTACTAATGAGTCACTGCCAGTAGTGTATGGTACTGAGTCACTGCCAGTAGTGTATGGTACTGAGTCACTGCTAGTAGTGTATGATAATGAGTCACTGCTAGTAGTGTATGGTACTAATGAGTCACTGCTAGTAGTGTATGATACTAATGAGTCACTGCCAGTAGTGTATGGTACTAATGAGTCACTGCCAGTAGTGTATGGTACTAATGAGTCACTGCCAGTAGTGTATGGTACTGAGTCACTGCTAGTAGTGTATGATACTAATGAGTCACTGCTAGTAGTGTATGGTACTAATGAGTCACTGCTAGTAGTGTATGATACTAATGAGTCACTGCCAGTAGTGTATGGTACTGAGTCACTGCCAGTAGTGTATGATACTAATGAGTCACTGCCAGTAGTGTATGATACTAATGAGTCACTGCCAGTAGTGTATGGTACTAATGAGTCACTGCCAGTAGTGTATGATACTAATGAGTCACTGCTAGTAGTGTATGATACTAATGAGTCACTGCCAGTAGTGTATGGTACTGAGTCACTGCCAGTAGTGTATGATACTAATGAGTCACTGCCAGTAGTGTATGATACTAATGAGTCACTGCTAGTAGTGTATGGTACTAATGAGTCACTGCCAGTAGTGTATGATACTAATGAGTCACTGCTAGTAGTGTATGATACTAATGAGTCACTGCTAGTAGTGTATGGTACTGAGTCACTGCCAGTAGTGTATGGTACTAATGAGTCACTGCTAGTAGTGTATGATACTAATGAGTCACTGCCAGTAGTGTATGATACTGAGTCACTGCTAGTAGTGTATGATACTAATGAGTCACTGCCAGTAGTGTATGGTACTGAGCCACTGCTAGTAGTGTATGATACTAATGAGTCACTGCTAGTAGTGTATGATACTAATGAGTCACTGCTAGTAGTGTATGATACTAATGAGTCACTGCTAGTAGTGTATGATACTAATGAGTCACTGCTAGTAGTGTATGATACTAATGAGTCACTGCTAGTAGTGTATGATACTATGAGTCACTGCTAGTAGTGTATGATACTAATGAGTCACTGCCAGTAGTGTATGATACTAATGAGTCACTGCCAGTAGTGTATGGTACTAATGAGTCACTGCTAGTAGTGTATGATACTAATGAGTCACTGCTAGTAGTGTATGGTACTAATGAGTCACTGCCAGTAGTGTATGGTACTGAGTCACTGCTAGTAGTGTGTGGTACTAATGAGTCACTGCCAGTAGTGTATGATACTAATGAGTCACTGCCAGTAGTGTATGGTAATGAGTCACTGCTAGTAGTGTATGATACTAATGAGTCACTGCTAGTATGTATGATACTAATGAGTCACTGCCATAGTGTATGATACTGAGTCACTGCTAGTAGTGTATGATACTAATGAGTCACTGCCAGTAGTGTATGGTACTGAGTCACTGCCAGTAGTGTATGGTACTAATGAGTCACTGCCAGTAGTGTATGATACTAATGAGTCACTGCCAGTAGTGTATGGTACTAATGAGTCACTGCTAGTAGTGTATGGTACTGAGTCACTGCCAGTAGTGTATGATACTAATGAGTCACTGCCAGTAGTGTATGATACTAATGAGTCACTGCCAGTAGTGTATGATACTAATGAGTCACTGCCAGTAGTGTATGATACTAATGAGTCACTGCCAGTAGTGTATGGTACTGAGTCACTGCTAGTAGTGTATGATACTAATGAGTCACTGCTAGTAGTGTATGGTACTAATGAGTCACTGCCAGTAGTGTATGGTACTAATGAGTCACTGCCAGTAGTGTATGATACTAATGAGTCACTGCCAGTAGTGTATGATACTAATGAGTCACTGCCAGTAGTGTATGATACTAATGAGTCACTGCTAGTAGTGTATGGTACTAATGAGTCACTGCCAGTAGTGTATGATACTAATGAGTCACTGCTAGTAGTGTATGGTACTGAGTCACTGCTAGTAGTGTATGGTACTGAGTCACTGCTAGTAGTGTATGGTACTAATGAGTCACTGCCAGTAGTGTATGATACTAATGAGTCACTGCTAGTAGTGTATGATACTAATGAGTCACTGCCAGTAGTGTATGATACTAATGAGTCACTGCCAGTAGTGTATGGTACTAATGAGTCACTGCCAGTAGTGTATGGTACTAATGAGTCACTGCTAGTAGTGTATGATACTAATGAGTCACTGCCAGTAGTGTATGATACTAATGAGTCACTGCCAGTAGTGTATGATACTAATGAGTCACTGCTAGTAGTGTATGGTACTAATGAGTCACTGCTAGTAGTGTATGGTACTAATGAGTCACTGCTAGTAGTGTATGATACTAATGAGTCACTGCCAGTAGTGTATGGTACTAATGAGTCACTGCCAGTAGTGTATGGTACTAATGAGTCACTGCCAGTAGTGTATGATACTAATGAGTCACTGCTAGTAGTGTATGATACTAATGAGTCACTGCCAGTAGTGTATGGTACTGAGTCACTGCTAGTAGTGATGTGTACTAATGAGTCACTGCTAGTAGTGTATGGTACTAATGAGTCACTGCCAGTAGTGTATGGTACTAATGAGTCACTGCTAGTGTGTATGGTACTAATGAGTCACTGCCAGTAGTGTATGGTACTGAGTCACTGCTAGTAGTGTATGATACTAATGAGTCACTGCCAGTAGTGTATGGTACTAATGAGTCACTGCTAGTAGTGTATGGTACTAATGAGTCACTGCTAGTAGGGTATGGTACTGAGTCACTGTAGTAGTGTATGATACTAATGAGTCACTGCCAGTAGTGTATGGTACTGAGTCACTGCCAGTAGTGTATGATACTAATGAGTCACTGCTAGTAGTGTATGATACTAATGAGTCACTGCTAGTTGTGTATGATACTAATGAGTCACTGCCAGTAGTGTATGATACTAATGAGTCACTGCCAGTAGTGTATGATACTAATGAGTCATGCTAGTAGTGTATGCATACTAAGAGTCACTGCTAGTAGTGTATGATACTAATGAGTCATGCTAGTAGTGTATGGTACTGAGTCACTGCCAGTAGTGTATGATACTAATGAGTCACTGCTAGTAGTGTATGATAACTAATGGTCACTGATGTAGTGTATGATACTAATGAGTCACTGCTAGTAGTGTATGGTACTGAGTCACTGCTAGTAGTGTGTGATACTAATGAGTCACTGCTAGTAGTGTATGATACTAATGAGTCACTGCTAGTAGTGTATGGTACTGAGTCACTGCTAGTAGTGTATGATACTAATGAGTCACTGCTAGTAGTGGTATGATACTAATGAGTCACTGCCATTAGTGTATGATACTAATGAGTCACTGCTAGTAGTGTATGATACTAATGAGTCACTGCTAGTAGTGTATGATACTAATGAGTCACTGCTAGTAGTGTATGGTACTAATGAGTCCTGCTAGTAGTGTATGGTACTGAGTCACTGCTAGTAGTGTATGATACTAATGAGTCACGCTAGTAGGGTATGATACTAATGAGTCACTGCTAGTAGTGTATGGTACTAATGAGTCATGCTAGTAGTGTATGATATAATGAGTCACTGCTAGGTAGTGTATGATACTAATGAGTCACTGCTAGTAGTGTATGA
>WNGS01163519.1:3751106-3773889 GCA_020271785.1 Procambarus virginalis | reverse complement strand
AACCTATAAAGATAGGTTAGGTTAGGTAGGTAGGGTTGGTTAGGTTCGGTCATATATATACGTTAATTTTAACTCAATAAAGAAAATTGACCTCATGCATAATGAAATGGAGAAGTTATAATTTCATAAGAAAAAAAAAAATTTGTGGAAAATATATTAATTAATGAAAACTTGGCTTATTAGGCAATCGGGCCTTGCATAGTAGGCTGAGAAGTGCGTTCTGGCTACTAGGTACGACTATATATATATATATATATATATATATATATATATATATATATATATATATATATTATATATAATATATATATATATTGTGTGTGTGTGTATCACAAAAATAAACACGTGATTAAAAATATGAGTGTCAGACCACGGAGGAAAATTGAAACAGGAATTTCCTTAAGTACTTTCGTATATTAATACATCTTCTGAAGATGTGATATGAATGATAATAACGTCCTTAGGGGTCAGATGCTGGTGACCTTATCCTTACCATGTGGTTACCATATTGTGGTTCAGATGATCAATATCACTGTGGTCTATGAATTATAGACCAGTTGCACTAATGTCCCACATAATAAAAGTATTTGAGAGAGTGATCAGGTCAATAGTTCATGGAAACCAATGACCTCCACAATCAAGGCCAACATGGATTTAGAGCGGGAAGATCATGCCTCTCACAGCTACTGACCATTACGACAAAATCACTGAGGCATTAGAAGAAAAACAGAATGCAGATGTTGTATACACAGACTTTGCAAAGGCATTTGACAAATGTGACCATGGAGTGATAGCACACAAAATGAGGTCACTGGGAATAACTGGTACAGTAGGACGCTGGATACTCAATTTCCTGTCGAACAGAACACAAAGAGTAATAGTCAATCAAATAAAATCGAGTCCAAGTGCAGTTAAAAGCTCTGTATCTCAAGGTGCAGAGAATAAGGAACAGGAGCACCACTGCTGTTCCTTATTCTCATATCAGATATAGACAAAAATACAAGTCACAGCTTCGTGTCATCCTTTGCAGATGACACAAAAATCAGCATGAAAACTACCTCTGCTGAAGACATTGAAAAACTACAAGCAGATATTAACAAAGTTTTCGATTGGGCAGCAGAAAATAGCATGATGTTTAGCAGTCATAAATTCCAGGTACTCAGGTATGGCAAAAATGAGGATCTGAAACATAATACAGGATACAAAACACAATCGATTCTGCCCATAGTAGGAAAGCAGCATGTCAAGGATCTGGGAATAATGATGTCTGACGACCTAACGTTTAGGGAGCATAAGGAAGCAAATATTGAGTCAGCCAGAAAAATGATAGGATGGATTACGAGAACCTTCAAATCCAGAGATCCCATCACAATGGTTGTACTCTTCAAGTCACTTGTGTTGTCCCGTCTTGAGTACTGCTCGGTACTCACTTCCCCTTCAGAGCAGGAGAGATAGCTGAAATAGAGGGAATACAGAGAACATAAACGTCACGCATAGATGCGATAAAACACCTAAATTATTGGGATTGTCTCAAAGCTCTTCAAATGTACTCACTAGAAAGGAGACAAGAGAGATACCAAATACTGTAATATACACATGGAAAATACTGGAGGGCCAGGTCCCAAATCTAAACAGTAAAATAACAACGTATTGGAGTGAACAATATATTTTCTTCGTGAACGAAGAAAATGCAGAATAGAACCAGTGAAGAGCAGAGGTGCCATAGGCACAATCAGAGGTCCGCGGTTCAACATCCTATCAGCGACTATAAGAAATATTTCCGGAACAACCGTGGACATCTTCAAGAGAAAACTAGAAAGTTTTCTAAAAAAAAAGTGCCAGACCAACCGGGCTGTAGTGGGTATGTGGGCCTGAGGCCTGCTCCAAGCAACAGCCTGGTGCACCAAACTCTCATAGGTCAAGCCTGGCCTCAGGCTGTGCTTGGGGAGTAGAAGAACTCCCAGAACCCCATCAAGTAGGTATCAAGCAGGTCCTGTCTGTTAGACTCAGGCTATTAGACTCGGCTGGTTGCAGTCTGATGTTGGAGTCACAGCCCAGTTAATTAGGTATCTTTGGAGGTGTTTATTGAGTTTCTTTCGTGAACACTGTGAGTGGTCGGCCAGTTATGCCCATTATATTTAGAGGGAGAGTCTTGAACAGTCACGGGCCCATGATGTTGATTGAATTCTCTCTCTCTTAGCATACCTCTTGCATCTATGCTTTTCAACGGGCTACCTTGCACTTTCTGCCATGCCTACTGGTCTTGTGTGGAGTTACTTGAGTGGGCAGATTTGGATCCATTCCTGCAGATATTTTCCAAGTCTAAATTATTATGCTTCTCATTTGCCTGAGCTCCTTACCTTGCGGTTACCTTGCGATGATTTCGGGGCTTAGGGTCCCCGCTGCCCAGTCCTCGACCAGGCCTCCTTGTTGCTGGACTGGTCAATCAGGATGTTGGACGCGGCTGCTCGCAGCCTGATGTATGAATCACAGCCTTGTTGATCAGATATCCTTTGGAGGTGCTTATCAAGTTCTCTCGTGGACACTGTTGGTCGGCCAGTTATGCCCCTTATGTGTAGTGGAAGCGTGTTGAACAGTCTCGGGCCTCTGATGTTGATAGTTCTCTCTCAGAGTACCTGTTGCACCTCTGCTTTTCAACGGGGGTATTCTGCACATCCTGCCATGCCTTCTGGTCTCATGTAATGTTATTTCTGTGTGCAGGTATGGGACCAGCCCCTCTAGTATTTTCCACGTGTAAATTATTATGTATCTCTCCCACCTGCACTCAAGAGAATACAGATTTAGGCATTTTAGTCGGTCCCAGTAGTTTAGTTGTTTTACTGGACCGACTAAAGAGCCTAAATCTGTATTCCCTTGAGCGCAGGCGGGAGAGATACATAATAATCTGTACGTGGAAAATAATTGAGGGGCTGGTCCCAAACCTGCACGCAGAAATAACATCACTTGAGACCAGAAGGCATGGCAGGATGTGCAGAATACCCCCATTGAAAAGCAGAGGTGCAACAGGTACTCTGAGAGAGAACTATCAACATCAGAGGCCCGAGACTGTTCAACACGCTTCCATTACACATAAGGGGCATAACTGGCAGACCCCTCACAGTGTTCAAGAGAGAACTTCACAAACACCCCCAAAGGATACCTGATCAACCAGGCGATGACTCATACGTCAGGCTGCGAGCAGCCACGTCCAACAGCCTGGTTGATCAGTCCAGCAACCAGGAGGCCTGGTCGACGACCGGGCCACGGGGACGCTAAGCCCCAGAAGCACCTCAAGGCAAGGTACTGAGTGGATTCAAGCATTAAAGGATCTCAGCACTCTCTCCAGGTCAGCAATTTCTCCAGCTTTGAAAGGGGCTGTCATTGTGCAGCTGTATTCCACTCTAGAGAGTACTAGTGTCTTAAAAAGTATCATAATTAGTAGTGTAGCATCTCTAGTTTGAAAGAGTTTTGTTATCCAACCTGTCATTTTTCTTACAGTTGTGATGGCTACTTTATTGTGTTCTTTAATGATAAGGTTTCCAGATATGGGTACACCCAAATCCTTTACATTGCATTTTCGTTTTATGTTATTACTGTTTTGCATGCGGTTTCCATTTTTATATTTTAATTTTTTCCATAGCGCAGGCTCTGGTATGTGTCTTCATTAAATATTATATTACAGTGGTACCTTCATTTATGAATTTAATAAATTCCCAGAGATGGCTCGTAACCGGAAACAAATTTTCCCATAAAAAATAATGTAAACTGAATTAATCCATTCCACATAAACACAAATATTTTGTAATATAGAATGTACAAGTTATAGCTTGCCTTTATTAATGACTTCTTGGCGTATGGAAGACGGTGAGGAGGGGGGGGGAGGTGCGAGTGTTTGAAAAGGGAGTCCCCTTCCATTATAACATCAGGCGGTGATGACTTCTCTGGGTATTCTCTCTCTCCTACGTTTTGCCTGCATACCACTAGGACCTGGTTGTGGCTCACTACTTGTTTGTCTCACTAAAAACCTTTCCATAGAGACTTGTTTTTCCTCTATGGCCTTCCTCGTTTGTGTTTTCATAGGTTGAACCTTACCACTGACTTTCTTGGGATCCATGGCATGGTATATAATAATTACTTTTATGTTTAGAAATCAAAAAATCCGAAAAAAATGACATTCTTTACAAAGAATTCAAGCGCGATCGTTACTACACGGGACGCATTGTTAAACTGAGGCGTGGTCACCCGTTCCAGGAACCACATGCTTGGTCAACCCTATGTTTATCAACAAATTCGCAACTTGAGGCAAAGCTCATAAACCGAATAGAATTTTACGAAGAAATTGAGCTCATAACCCGAAAAATTCGTAAATAGGGGCATTTGTAACACTATTTTCTGTAGCCCATCGAAAGACCTGATTTACATCCAATTGGTTTGTTGTGTCCTCTATGTTGTCTACTCGTAAAAATTCTGGAGAATATAGATTTTAAAATTTTAAATGATCCATATAATTTAGATGTTTTATTGAGCTTAGTTGAGAATCTGAATTGTACTGCAGGAAATAATTTCCATTGTACACTTTGGTATACAGTACTCAGAACTTTGAAAAATGGGGGAGACATTTATTATAATACCTTTTTATAAAAAAATATATTAGGCAAAGCTCGTTATACTCATTGTATAAAAACTAATATTGTTCCATTCCAGGACAGACCAAGAAGAAGAAAAAAATCCACCGCCATTTTGGATTTCCCCTGAAACTTGAAATTGATGATATATATATGAATGATTAACTCGGGTAAAGTTTTAGCAATATTGATAAATTAGTTCCAGAGAAATGGAGATTCAAATCTATGGTTGGCCCCTTGCCCCTTATTTGTTAAAAAAAATCATAATTGTTAGTTTTAAAGTTATAGAAAAAATGCATAATACTGTATAGCTAAATAATAGTACTTTTTGATAGTCAAAGTGCAATTTTTTGCTAAATTTGAAATTCATGAAGTTTTTTGACAAAATTTTTTGGGGGAAGGGGGTGGCAGGAACCCCCAGGCTTCAGAAATCCAAAAATTTTGTATTACTTTAATATTTGAAGTATCCCTGCTGGTTAAGCAGAATTCTTAGAGGAAGTCAATAAATGACTATATATACAATTTTTTGTACTACAACCATCATAATTCTTATTTCCACACACATATATAAAAAATATAATTTAAAAGAGAAACTACAGCTTGTTTGTCTTCATGTGTGATATTGTCTTTGTGTGATACTGTAGATCTTGAAATGTGTAGTTCTTGAAAATCTTTGTAACCTAGTCTCTGGTTATCAAGATTTCGGTTCAGATCTGGCGAAGTTTTGCCAGAACTTTATCTGAATTAAACTCTGTGCCAGTCTGCATTATCCGGGCAATCTCCGGTTATCCGAAATTCTATTCAGATACGGCGAAGTTTTGCAGAAAATTATCTGAACCCGATTTTGGCTAGATAACCCAAATATTTATTTTAGTTGGCTTCGGATAACTGAACTCATACGGTACTTCACTTTGGTATTTTTCAGCACATATCTTACTACCTTGTTGATACCTGGTTGATGGGGTTCTGGGAGTTCTTCTACTCCCCAAGCCCGGCCCGAGGCCAGGCTCGACTTGTGAGAGTTTGGTCCACCAGGCTGTTGCTTGGAGCGGCCCGCAGGCCCACATACCCACCACAGCCTGGCTGGTCCGGAACTTCTCTTAGAAAACACTACTAAATTATAGGTTGAAAATAAAACAAAAAATGTAATATGTTCACAGAAGCTGGTACAATATTACGAATTTTGAAATATAGCTACATTAGCATAAGAATGTAAATTTATAAAACACACAAGATCCTGATTCAGCTGATGAATTTGTTAAAGCTTTCACTGTATCTTTAATTCTTACCCAGCAAATATCATCTTAGGTGGAAAACAGTATTTCTTTACATTGTCTATATTTAGGTACATATTCAGAATTGTATTTTGTAATATAAGTGTTCCTCTGAAATATCCAAGATAACACCTTAAGGAGAGTTTTTCATCATAACGACATAAGATACACATTGTCCAATACTACAACTTTTTTCTTTTAAGGAAACGTCTTTTACTTGATCAGCTTTTGGATGAATATTAAATACCTGCCCATTCAATGAATTACATGTAGGAAGTACACTGTACTGTGATTTATGTACAGTACCTGTATATACAACTGATAGGTACAGTTCGATGAAAACTTTGTGTTCCCTTGATGATTTTTACTTCATCAAACCTTTATTAAAGGTCTACCATCATCTTTAGTAGTATACATATTTAAGTGTAATATTCAGATGAGAATATTTTATTTGAAATATCCCTGCCGGATAAGCAGAATTCTTAGAGGAAGTCATAGATGACCATATTTACAATTTTTTGTACTACAACCATCATAATTCTTATTTCCACACACATAAATAAAAAATATAATTTAAATGTAATTTAAATATATAAGTACATATAATTTAAATATATAAATATAATTTAGTCTAGGGGGGAGTCAAAGTATGGTGTTTTCTAGTCTTGTATGATGACTTTATGGACCATCCTTTTAACAGTTCCACCAATGCCATCAACAGCATTTTTACCATGATTGGTGGCAAAGAAATTCCATACGGCTTTTAATTTAGTTTGTTTCATGGTGACACAAGTTTGTAAAATTTAACTTGTATATGGAACTACACATCCATCAGAAAAGTACAGTGGTACTTCAGCTTTCGAATTTAATCCGTTCCCAGAGACAGTACGTAAGCCGAAAATTTGTAAACTGAGGCGAATTTTCCCAAAAGAAATAATGTAAATTGAATTACCTGTAATTCATTCCACACTCCCAAAAAATTAACTTCAAAGTCAATTTTATACGTAATTCACCCAAATCTTCAGTACTTGTACAGTATGTACAAGTTATTGCTTACCTTTATTGATGACTCTTGTTGGAGTATGGAAGATGGTGAGGAAGGGGGAGGGAAGGGAAGGAGGAGGAGAGGTGTTAGTGTTTGGAAGGAGAGTCCCCTTCCATTATAACATCAGGCAGTGATGACTTCTCTCGGATACACACTGGCACGTTTTGCCTGCATACCACTAGGACTTGCTTGTGGCTCACTGCTTGATTTTCTCACTAAAAATCTATCCATAGAGGATTGTTTTTCCTTTTGTTGTAACACTTTTCTGTAGTGAGGCATCACAGTGTCATTAAAAGGTTAATGCAACGGCCTACTTCAGCTTGCTCTGGGTGAGTCGTTTCAACAAGTATGCATTTCTTCCAACAGTCTATACCACTTCCTAATTGTTAAGGAAGGGACATTCTGTACTGCCTCCTCTTCCCCTGAAGACATTTCCTCAGCTGCCTCTTGTTGCTGCTCCTTGTGGTCATTCTCACATGTTTTCTTGACTTGAACCTTACCACTGGCTTTCGTGGGACCCCATGGCGAGATATATAATAATAACTTTTACATTCAAATACATGTACCCAAAATTCTGAAAAACACTGAAATTCCTTACAAAGAATTCAGGCACAATTGTCACTAGGTGGGAGGCACTGGTAAACTTAGGAGTGGTCGCTGTATCACCACATGCTAGGTCGGCCATACGCGTATCATTTCCTGACGCAAAGTTCGTAACCCGATTCAGATTTTCCGAAGAAATTGGGCTCGTCGACCAGGCCTCTTGGTTGCTGGACTGATCAACCAGGCTGTTGGACACGGCTGCTCGCAGCCTGACGTATGAATCACAACCTGGTTTATCAGGTATCCTTTGGAGGTGCTTATCCAGTTCTCTCTTGAACACTGTAAGGGGTCTGCCAGTTATGCCCCTTATGTGTAGTGGAAGCGTGTTGAACAGTCTCGGGCCTCTGATGTTGATAGAGTTCTCTCTCTCTCTCATAACAAACTGACTACCATTAATGCCATTTTGCCATTACAGTATTTTCTTATGCGCTGTTGCTAAAACTAACAGTTTTGCATTTTGATAAGTGTAGATTTGTTCATAAGTACTGTGTGAGTTTCAGGACTTTCAGCAGTGATACACCACTTTGGCCTCAGGGATGCAGATGTTTAGAATCCTATAGCTACACTTTGTTCAGTGTGGAATTTTATATATTCTCATAAATTCATTAATAATAGGTGTTTTTGCTTTTCATTTTGATTACCATTCTTTTCTCTAATAGAAAATTTGATATCCCAGGAAAAATTCTGTTTTGGCATCCACATAAAAATAACTTTTAATTTTACATAATCAGTAATGATTTTGGCTTTACAGTACAGTACTTTGAAATTGGTGGAAAATATTCAAAAAATTTCTTTCAACTGTCTTGCCTTATTAACTATGTTGTTAGTGGCCCCCAAAACATCTTGAATTTCATATACTCTGAAAGGTACATGATAGAAGGACTGGTCGGGGACCGGACTGCAGGGACGTTGAGCCCCGAAATCATTGCAAGGTTAGGTAGTCCAGATAGACCTAAGTAATTACCTAAGTGTAGTTACAAGATGAGAGCTACGCTTGTGGCGTCCCATCTTCCCAGTACTCATTGTCGTATAACACTTCGAAACTGCTGACAGTTTTGGCCTTTTACCACCCTCACACTTAACTTGTTCTAACCATCTACCACTCTGCAAAAGAAAACTTTCTAATATTTTTTCAGCACCTTTGTTTCCTTAGCTTGAATCTGTGTCCTTGTGTTCATGAAGTTGCTGGTTTCAGGAATTCCTCTTTGTCAATTTGGTTGATTCCTGTTAGTATTTTGTAAGTGATTATATCACCTCTTTTGCTTCTATCTTCTAGTTTTGGCATTTTTAACGCCTTTAGTCTCTCCTTATAACCCGTGTTTTTCAGTTATGGAAGTCATTTTGTAGCATGCCTGTGCACCCTTTCCAGTTTGTGCTTCTTGAGATAAGCATACCATACAACTGCTGTATATTCCAGTTTTGGTTTTAAAAGTCATGAACAGTTTCTTTAGTATTTCACCATCCATATAATTAAAAGTAACTCTGAAGTTGGAAAGGCAACTATCTGAAAATTATTATAACTAACATTAAAACAGCTAATTTTCATGGTTAGTCCGTGCGTGCATTATATACAGTACTGTACTACAAAAAGTCAATGCTACTTTTTATCAATGACACATATAAATAAGTTATAACCAATATCATAAAAAGAAGGGTTTATAATTTAATATTAATATATTTAGACAAAAATTTTATATTAAAGTAAAAATTATTAAAAAGTTTTACATTCAATATTCAGTATTCTGTACTGAATTTTGTTTACTTAACTAATTTTATAGAACTCGTGTTCATTTCCTTAAAAATGGCACTTGCATACTTCATCC
Source organism: Procambarus virginalis (assembly GCA_020271785.1). Classification (NCBI taxonomy): domain Eukaryota; kingdom Metazoa; phylum Arthropoda; class Malacostraca; order Decapoda; family Cambaridae; genus Procambarus; species Procambarus virginalis. Next base: position 3,764,519 of record WNGS01163519.1, on the reverse strand, counting down.
TTCAAGTTTCAATATAAAAACTATCACGAAGTTTTGACACAAGATGCTTGATTGGTTATCTTCTATTTCCTTTTCTTAGGGATAATTATAAAAAAGATCCCAAGGGACATTATTTGTCAAGTTCTTTGTGGCATAACAATTTTTGCATAATTTCCAGTCCACTTTATTGCATTTTCCAAAACAACTGGGGGCATTAATCTCGAACCCTTCAAAAAAATTTTTTTTATGCCTTTGAAATGGATCACAACATTGTCTTTTGTAATTCTCTTGCTATGACATTTGTATATATTTGAAAGAAAAAAGTCCATAAAAACTATTTTCATTCAAGTCACAAATATAATCTGCAATGAACGAATGTTTTTAAAATCATATACAGTAAATTAAACATATTAATCCATGATCACAAGTGCTCTCATTTCCTAAACCCTAAACTCAATCACATAGAAATATAACAAGTTTTTAAAGGAAATTCACATTTAAATAACACATTCACAAAAAATAAAATAAATATATACAGTAACAGGGCTCTAGCATAATGTGGATAAAATACACAATTGTTAATGGTAAAAGGGTAGGACAAGACTGAATTTAAATAAATGAGAGAACACCTTTTATGGTTATGTTACTCAGTGTGTGTAGTAATACTGATGCAGTTAAAAAAAACTTTCACCAAAAAACTGAGTTTAGTGTAATCATTCTAACAACTGCTTCAGCAAAACTCAATTCATTGAAATCATGTGATACAGTATTATATCATGCCACCATGAGGTTCTTAAATGATGCAATGAAAGCTTATTTGCATCAGCCAATATTGAATGTTACATAATCAAATTTTATTATTGTTTGACCATATAATTTTGTTTAACATATTGCACCGTGCAGATAAATATGAATACCGTAGCTACATTAAACACAGTAAAGATTGTTCTTACTATTAACACAACTTGTTAAAAGTCAAATAAAATTGTTAAACCCAAATATAAATCAAAAGTCACTATACAAGTTGTAGGGGACACTTGAAATGATAAAATGATAATTCAATATTTTCATATTTCAGTAGCCTGTGGGTGGTTGCTGCTGAAAATTTTCATGTCAGTAATTTTTTAATTTTTTTAATTTAACAAGAAGACCTTACCTTTAAAGAACTCAATAAAGTAGCCATCATAATTGCAAGAAAAATGACAGGTTGGATAACAAGACCCTTTCACACTAGAGATGCTATAGCAATGATGATACTTTTCAAGACACTGGTACTCTCTAAGAATGGAATACTGTTGCACAATGACAGCCTCTTTCAAAGCTGGAGAAATTGCTGACCTGGAGAGCGTGCAGAGAACCTTTACTGCTAGAATCCACTCGGTTAAACATCTAAACTACTGGGACCGACTAAAATTCCTAAATCTCTGTTCTCTTGAGCGCAGGCGGGAGAGATACAATGGAACCTCGATTAACGAATTTAATCCATTCCGGCACCGAGCTCGTCATGTGAAATGCTCGTCTTTCAAAACGAATTTCCCCATTTAAAATATTGGAAATAAAAATAATCCGTTCCACCACCGAAAAGCATCAATATGATATTAGATTTTTTAAATAATGGAGCAGCCTACCTGACATACACTGAACGAACCTTTATGACATTCGTCTTTTTTTTTCAAATTTGTTAATTTTTTCATTTTTTTATAACAAAAGGTTTGTTCGGTGTTTGTCAGGTAGGCTTCTCTATGTTTCTTAAAAAACAAAAAAAAAAAATTGAACAAATTTGAAAAACTAACAAATGTCATAAAGGTTCGTTCAGTGTATGTCAGGTAGGATGCTCCATTATGACAATCAATCTTTGTTTCAAATGTGTTCGATTTATTTTGTGTTTTTCATTTATTTATTAATACTGTAATGGAGCAGCCTACCTGGCACACACTGAACGAACCTTTCTGACATTTGTCTGTTTTTCAAATTTGTTCAATTTTTATTTTTCGTTTAAGAAACATGGAGCAGCCTACCTGACAAACACCAAATGAACCTTTTTGACATTTGTTCCTTTTTTTTTTCAAATATTTTAATTTTTTGTTGGTTCTACAAAAAAAAATCAATGCTTTGTAACATCACAGGAGTCACCCCTTTACATCCCAGCATCATGAGCAATTTAAAAAAAAAATGTATTTGCATCGTCAGAGGCATTCAAGAATGTGCGAGAAGCAGTGGGAACGCACCATGTGATTTTCTTGTTATTCAAATGAGCGCTCGCCAATAGTGGCAAGCGATTGACGCACTCGTTACTCAAAATGCTCGTAAATTGAGGTGCTCGTCACTCGAGGTTCCACTGTACATAATAATTTACACATGGAAAATACTAGAGGCTGGGTGCAAACCTGCACACAGAAATAACATCACATGAGACCAGGAGACATGGCAGGATGTGCAGAATACCCCTGTTGAAAAGCAGAGGTGCAATAGGTACTCAGCCCGAGAACATCAGAAGCCCGAGACTATTCAACACGCTTCCACTACACATAAGGGGCATAACTGGTTGTTCCCTTACAATGTTCAAGAGAGAACTTGATAAGCACCTTCAAAGGATACCTGATCAACCAGGCTATGGCTCATACATCCGGCTAATAACAGCCGCATCCAACAGCCTGGTTGACCAGTCCAGCAACCAGGAGGCCTGGTCGAGGACCAGGCCGCGGGGATGTTAAACCCCAAAACCATCTTGAGGTAACCTTAAGGTAAGGTAACAATCTTTACTCATGCTATCAAATAGAACACATGTTTACCTACAAGATGCTTTTTTATATTTTTTTGTATGTAGCTTCATAACTAACAAAGTTATGAATTTTCAAAGAAGGGGGTCTGGGGGATCATTCTGAAATTCGCACCCCCCCTTCCCCCCCATCATCTGTTACAACTGAAAATAATACTCTGGTCAAGCATGTTGTGAATTTGCTATAGATTGGATGGAATGTTAGGTCTAAAAATGTAAATACAGTACTGTACTTATAAAATATATTTTTTTACTAAAGTTAAAAATCCAATGAATTTTGTATTATAGTAGGCACAGGCAAATGTTCTATTGTCTTCACTAATAAATATTTAATAATTATGACTGAACTCTTCAGATAAGGTACAGGATAAAGTTCTCTTGAATTTTCATTGTGCTCTATGATAAAGCTACTACTTTGCAGACACTTAAGAGCCTATTGAGTTTTTTATGGGTTAAAGATAATTTTATTAGGTTTATTTAAAACTTTTGAATCGGAAGATGAGAGATTGTTATGTAAGCTGACACTGGAATGTATGGTACAGTACATGCAACACCCACTGAGATATTAACCAAATCTGTGGCATTTATTTTTGTTATCACCTAACAGAGTGCCTGAACACCCTGGCACTAGTATCCAGACAGCAAAATGTATCTCCCATTTGTGAAGGAATTTTCCCTGTATAACTACTATACATGTTAAGATCTAAATTATACATCCCTTTGTATTCATTGCTCTGGAACAGCTGAGTGCAAAGATCTGATATTATATAGCAAAACCCAAGTCCCCAGACTTTGTTGGTAGTCACAGAATGACAAAACATTGCATAAATTTGTATGTGAATTTTGCCAGTACTATATAACCATGTACAGTACTGTATATTATAGTCTATATTATGCATTTGTTTGTTTCCATGTTACAGTATTAGGCAACACTTTGTACTGTATAACAGACCTGTTTTCTGACCATTCGTCCTCATGGGTGTCTGGGCACTAGTATTAGGTGTTACCATGCAGTTACCTGTGCTGATCCTGAGGGTCAACATCCCAGTGGCCCAGTGTCTGACCAGGCCTCCTGGTTGGTAGTCAGGTCAACCAGACTGTTGGACATGGCTGCTCGCAGCCAGATACATGATTCACAGACTAGTTGATCAGATATACTGTACTTTGGAGGTGTATATTGAGTTATCCTTTAAATACCATGATAGGCCGACCAGTTATGCTCTTCATGTGTAGCAAAAAGTGACGGTCAATAAAAGTAAGATCAAGCCCAAGTGCAGTGAAAAGGTCTGTATGCTAGGGCACAGTACCTTACACCACTGTTATTTCTCATTCATATTTCTGATATAGAAAAAATACTAGTCACAGCTTTGTGTCATCCTTTGCAGATGATACAAAAATCAGCATGAAAATTGCCACTGTAGAAGACACTGAAAAATTGCAGACAGATTTAAGTAAAGTATTCGATTGGGCAACTGAAAATAACATGATGTTTAACAGTGATAAGTTCCAGGCACTTAGGTATGGTCTAGATGAGGAACTTAAATGAAACACAAGGTAGAGGACACAATCAGACCTACTCATAGAAGGAAAGCAACATGTAAAAAATCTGGGAATTATAATATCTGACGGCCTGACATTGCCTATGGCCAACCTAGTGGGTGGTGGCATGGCGACCATGCCTCAGTTTACAAGTGCCTCCCGCCTAGTGACAATCGCGCCTGAATTCTTTTTAAAGAATTTGTGTTTATTTTTATTTTTGGGTATTTGAACATAAAGTTATTATTATATATCTTGCCATGGGTCCCAAGAAAGTCAGTGGTAAGGTTCAACCTAAGAAAATAGTTTGTGCAGTAGAGGATGTCCCTTCCTCATTAAGAAAATGTGCCAAGTATGGGGAAGAATTGCAAAGTTTTGTTGAAAAAACTCGCCCAGATAAAGCTGTAGCAGGCCGTTGCAGTGACCTTTTAAATGACAATGTGATGTCTCACTACAGACAAGTGTTAAAATGTAATGAAAAACAAGTGTCTTTAGACAGATTATTAGTAAGACAAGCAAGCAGTTAGCCACAACCAGGTCCTAGTGGTACTCATACAAAATGTAGGAGAGAGAGTACCCTAGAGAAGTCATCACTGCCTGATGTTATAATGGAAGGGGACTCCCCTTCCTAACACTATCACCTCTCCTCTTTACCCCCTTCTCACTGTCTTCCATACAAAATCAAATCAAAATCAAAACGTTTCTTCAGGTATTATTCATACACCAACAAGTCATCAATAAAGGTAAGCAATAACTTGTTCATACTTTAGTACTTAAGATTTGGATGAATTAGGTATAAAATTTACTTTTGAAATTAATATTTTTGGGAATGTGGAATGGATTAATTCAATTTACATTACAGTATTTCTTATGGGAAAATTCACTTCGGTTTACGAATTTTTGGGTTACAAACCGTCTCTGGGAACGGATTAAATTCGTAAGCTGAGATACCACTGTACTGTATTATCAAAGTTTTGATGAGATCTGCCCTATCATACCTGGTTTGCAGTGTTGTTAGCCTTGAGGTCCTCCGCTGTTCCTGATATGAGAGTTGACTTAGTTCTGGAATGATTTTTGCTGCCCTGTGTTGTATTTTCTCCAAAGCAGCTATGTGTATCCTTCTGAAGATGAGGTCTCCATGCTTGAATACAATAATCCAAGTGTTACCAGAGATTTATAAAGTTGTCATGACTTTCTTTTATCTAGTCGAAGGTATGCTTGATTATTCCTAGGGTTTGGTTAACTTTTTTTTGTTTACTGCTGCTTCTACCTGTTGTGCAAGTTTCAAAGAATGGTGGATTCTGACCCCATAGGCCTTTTCATCATCAATCGGCTGCAAGGTACTGTAATATTATTAATTTGGTAGTTGTGACAGGTTGTTATGCCCCACATGCACAAGGTCTTGCATTTTTTGACATTAAAAAGCATTTCCCAGTCTTCTGACCATTTGTGGAGTTCATGTTGTTCTCTTTGTAAGGGTTCAGTATCATTTTTCACTTTCCACTTTACCATAAATCTTAGTGTCATCTGCAAATTTGATAATGCGGTTTATAATATTTTCATCTATGATGATTGATTGTGATTTTGCAGTCCCTGTGGCGCAGTGGTAAAACACTCGCTCGGTGCTTCACGAGTGCTTTGGCCTAGGTTCGTATTCTGGCTGGGGAAGATTTAAGGGCGCTAATCCTTAACTGTAGCCTCTGTTCACCCAGCAGTGAATGGGTACCTGGATGTTAAACGATTTGGCGGGTTGTATTCTGGGGGGAAATTAGGATTAAGGACTTCCCAAAATGCTATGCGTGCTAGTGGCTTTACCAGAATGTAAGAAATCTTGCATGAATAAACAAAAAAAAATTTATGACAAAAAAGGTTAGCCCCAAAATGTGAACCCTTGTGGTACCCCACTTGTTACATTTATCCAGTCAGATTCATTCCCATTTAGCATGACCCTTTGTTTTGTTTTAACCATTCTAGTATTCTACCAGTTATTCCATGTGCCTGTAATTTGCTTGCCAATCTTTCATGTGTTACCTTATCAAAGGCTTTATCAAAATCCATGTACAGTACACTACATCCACCATAAGTCCTTTGTTCAAGTAGCTGGTTATCATTTCCAAAAATGTGAGCAGGTTTGAAAGGCAGGATCTATTTTTAACAAATTGATGTTGTGCAGATTTTGCAAGATTGTTCACTGTGACATGGTGAATGGTTCCCTCCCTTAGGATTCTCTCCATGAGCTTGCAGATGTATGATGTCAAGCTGATCGAACGGTAATTTTCTGCTGAGCTCTTTTCTGCCATTTTTTAAAATAAGTATGATATTGACATATTTCCAATCTGGGGGTTCTCTCTCTTGGTTCAGAGATTTTGTGAGAAGTAATTTCAGTGGTAGGCATAGTTCTTCTGCCAGTTCCTTCATGACTTTGGATTGAATTCCATTCACACCTGGGGCTTTCAAGTCTTTTAATTTGTCATTGTTCTTCCTGATTGTCGCACATTATGGGTATATCCCTTAATTTGTTCTCTTCTCCTTCAAACATTTGCACGAGTGATGGGATGTCATCTAATCTTTCTAGTGTCAACACTAATCTAAAGTATTCATTCAGTGTGTTTGCTGCCCTTTTATCATCCATTATAATTTGATTAGTCCCATCTTTAAAGGAGCCTACCAAATCCTTTGTTTTGGCTTTACTTGTTATATATGTACATATAAAAACTACTTCGGATCTTTCTTTGTTTTGGGCAAGTTGTCGTTTGTAGTTTCTTTTGGCTGATCTGATTTACAGGTTGGCTGAATTTAGTGCCCTTTTGTATATATTGTAATCAATGATGTTCATGGATTTATACCGTCTACAGAGGTTACACTTAGTTATCAGTGCTCTTTTTACTACCTGTGTCATCCATCTATTTCCCTTTCTTTTATTCTCCTTTTTGGCACGTATTTTTGAACGAGATCAGTGATGACTTTCATATTTTGACATGATTCCATTCCATGATCACTTATCAGCTTCCTCCAAAGATATAATCACTGGAGCACTAACTCGGGGCAGAAGAGCCTCCAATAGCAACAGGTGGACCCATTGTGCGATAAACACTGTCAATACATTTGATATAACAAATACAATCACTGAGAGGGGTGTTGACAAAATACATGCAGACTTTGTTATGCAAGCCCCTTGGGAATCTGCCAGCAGACTACAAGATTATGGCTCTTGGAGGAAAAAAGACTAATTTTCATCTTCTAAATATTGCACAGATGCATATAGAAGCAAACTTGGCATCTGACAGCTTCACATACTTCACAGATGGATCAGTAGACCAGCAGGGACAAAAAACTGGAGCTGCAGTTAAAGCAGGAAACTGTAAATACAGTAGTTGGAGATTCTCAAATGGGTGTTCAACTGTACAGAGATGCTAGCTATTCAAAAGGCTTTGCAACATGCTCTTGCTGAACACCAACAAAATATTTTCATACATACAGATTCAAGAACTGCCATTGAAACCTTGCAATAAGAATACGCATGTGACAACATCCATCTGATCACAAATGTCATATCATTAATGCAAATATCAAACTTCAAGGTTGCCGGGTACTTATCAACTGGGTGCCAAGTCATGGGGGAATAATAGGAAATGACATTGCAGACAAAGCTGCAAAACTTGCAACTAAGAGAAGAAATGTAGACTTTACATACCACATAGTCTATCACAGATTAAGAAAGTAATTAGAAACAGAGCAATGCAATAGATGTACAGTGATCACAACACAGCAGTTGCAACATCAGGTTCTGCAAGTTGGTACAAGAATTCAACCAACTACAAACCACTTATTTTAATGAAAAGGAGCAGTAGAACAACAGAAGTACACTTACATTGCATTAGGCTTAGATACCCATGTGCATGGGAAATAGGCTTACAGGTTCCAGAAGATGAGAGGAAATTCAGCACTGTGGAGAAATGCCCGACAAACCACAGGAACATTATCGAACACAGTGCAGCGTTACAAACCCGATAAGATTTCAACTTAAGAGTCAACAGAGCAGAAGTTGTTAAAACACATGGGGTAAAATCTTACTGAAGCGACCATACGAGCCATAAATACTCATATTCCGTCAAAGTAAAACAGAAATAAGCAACACTTAGTGGGCCGCCAGAGCTTTTTGCCCTATGTGAATTTGATAGATCATGCCCTTTTTTGATGTTACTATAAAATCTAGAATGCTGAAAATGTAGCTCATGTGGGCTCTGCCACATGTTGTATGAAAAGAAAATCGAGTAATTTCTTGTACCAAGTCAAGAAATTGTTCTCTTATTTGGGATGTTAGAATTACCCAGTCTTTGGTCTCGTGGTTAAAGTCCCCCCATTATAAGTGTTTGGGTTTCTGATGTTTCTGATTATATGTTCTGATTATATGATTATATAATGGAGCCTTGTTGCTTATGCATTGTCAAAATGTCAAAATTCATGTTGACATGAATTTGAAACCTGCCATATACTGCAGGTATGTTGACGACATTTTTACACAGGTACCTTGATGTCAGACGTCTGCAGGAGCTGAAGGAGGCAGTTGAGCGGAATTCTGTGCTGGGTTTCACTTANTTAAGAGTATATTTTCTTCTTCCATGGCTTTGCAATTGTTTCCAATTGACTCTTTTCCTTGCGCAAGTCTTTCACTAAACCCTCAAGACCTAAAACTTTGCTATTCAAATGATCATTACTTTCTTTCAATTTACTAATTATTTCTACATGAGTTCACTATAGTATCTAATTTTACCAACTTGTTGTGTAGACTGCTAATATCAATGCTTTCTTCATTGAATCCCTCAAAATCAAGCTCTGTTTTGTATTTCCTCTTGTCAGTGGCCATCTTGAATGTTCTTCTCTGCACTGTAAACACTATAGGGGCAACTTTTTCTCACCCAATTTTCACTTCCCTTAGCACATTCCTATTATCTCATCTATTTTTCAAAAGCACTATACCTTTATGATCTCTGGGACACCACTCACTATCCTCAACCTGTACTACAATACTTAGGATTGTTGAAATATGCTGGAGCTCCTCTGCTGCAAGTGTGTGTGTGTGTGTGTGTGTGTATCACAAAAATAAACACGTGATTAAAAATATGAGTGTCAGACCACGGAGGAAAATTGAAACAGGAATTTCCTTAAGTACTTTCGTATATTAATACATCTTCTGAAGATGTGATATGAATGATAATAACGTCCTTAGGGGTCAGATGCTGGTGACCTTATCCTTACCATGTGGTTACCATATTGTGGTTCAGAAGATCAATATCACTGTGGTCTATGAATTATAGACCAGTTGCACTAATGTCCCACATAATAAAAGTATTTGAGAGAGTGATCAGGTCAATAGTTTCATGGAAACCAATGACCTCCACAATCAAGGCCAACATGGATTTAGAGCGGGAAGATTATGCCTCTCACAGCTACTTGACCATTACGACAAAATCACTGAGGCATTAGAAGAAAAACAGAATGCAGATGTTGTATACACAGACTTTGCAAAGGCATTTGACAAATGTGACCATGGAGTGATAGCACACAAAATGAGGTCACTGGGAATAACTGGTACAGTAGGACGCTGGATACTCAATTTCCTGTCGAATAGAACACAAAGAGTAATAGTCAATCAAATAAAATCGAGTCCAAGTGCAGTTAAAAGCTCTGTATCTCAAGGTGCAGAGAATAAGGAACAGGAGCACCACTGCTGTTCCTTATTCTCATATCAGATATAGACAAAAATACAAGTCACAGCTTCGTGTCATCCTTTGCAGATGACACAAAAATCAGCATGAAAACTACCTCTGCTGAAGACATTGAAAAACTACAAGCAGATATTAACAAAGTTTTCGATTGGGCAGCAGAAAATAGCATGATGTTTAGCAGTCATAAATTCCAGGTACTCAGGTATGGCAAAAATGAGGATCTGAAACATAATACAGGATACAAAACACAATCGATTCTGCCCATAGTAGGAAAGCAGCATGTCAAGGATCTGGGAATAATGATGTCTGACGACCTAACGTTTAGGGAGCATAAGGAAGCAAATATTGAGTCAGCCAGAAAAATGATAGGATGGATTACGAGAACCTTCAAATCCAGAGATCCCATCACAATGGTTGTACTCTTCAAGTCACTTGTGTTGTCCCGTCTTGAGTACTGCTCGGTACTCACTTCCCCCTTCAGAGCAGGAGAGATAGCTGAAATAGAGGGAATACAGAGAACATAAACGTCACGCATAGATGCGATAAAACACCTAAATTATTGGGATTGTCTCAAAGCTCTTCAAATGTACTCACTAGAAAGGAGACAAGAGAGATACCAAATACTGTAATATACACATGGAAAATACTGGAGGGCCAGGTCCCAAATCTAAACAGTAAAATAACAACGTATTGGAGTGAACAATATATTTTCTTCGTGAACGAAGAAAATGCAGAATAGAACCAGTGAAGAGCAGAGGTGCCATAGGCACAATCAGAGGTCCGCGGTTCAACATCCTATCAGCGACTATAAGAAATATTTCCGGAACAACCGTGGACATCTTCAAGAGAAAACTAGAAAGTTTTCTAAAAAAAAAGTGCCAGACCAACCGGGCTGTAGTGGGTATGTGGGCCTGAGGCCTGCTCCAAGCAACAGCCTGGTGCACCAAACTCTCATAGGTCAAGCCTGGCCTCAGGCTGTGCTTGGGGAGTAGAAGAACTCCCAGAACCCCATCAAGTAGGTATCAAGCAGGTCCTGTCTGTTAGACTCAGGCTATTAGACTCGGCTGGTTGCAGTCTGATGTTGGAGTCACAGCCCAGTTAATTAGGTATCTTTGGAGGTGTTTATTGAGTTTCTTTCGTGAACACTGTGAGTGGTCGGCCAGTTATGCCCATTATATTTAGAGGGAGAGTCTTGAACAGTCACGGGCCCATGATGTTGATTGAATTCTCTCTCTCTTAGCATACCTCTTGCATCTATGCTTTTCAACGGGCTACCTTGCACTTTCTGCCATGCCTACTGGTCTTGTGTGGAGTTACTTGAGTGTGCAGATTTGGATCCATTCCTGCAGATATTTTCCAAGTCTAAATTATTATGTTTCTCATTTGCCTGGGCTCCTTACCTTGCGGTTACCTTGCGATGATTTCGGGGCTTAGGGTCCCCGCTGCCCAGTCCTCGACCAGGCCTCCTTGTTGCTGGACTGGTCAATCAGGATGTTGGACGCGGCTGCTCGCAGCCTGATGTATGAATCACAGCCTTGTTGATCAGATATCCTTTGGAGGTGCTTATCAAGTTCTCTCGTGGACACTGTTGGTCGGCCAGTTATGCCCCTTATGTGTAGTGGAAGCGTGTTGAACAGTCTCGGGCCTCTGATGTTGATAGTTCTCTCTCAGAGTACCTGTTGCACCTCTGCTTTTCAATGGGGGTATTCTGCACATCCTGCCATGCCTTCTGGTCTCATGTAATGTTATTTCTGTGTGCAGGTATGGGACCAGCCCCTCTAGTATTTTCCACGTGTAAATTATTATGTATCTCTCCCACCTGCACTCAAGAGAATACAGATTTAGGCATTTTAGTCGGTCCCAGTAGTTTAGTTGTTTTACTGGACCGACTAAAGAGCCTAAATCTGTATTCCCTTGAGCGCAGGCGGGAGAGATACATAATAATCTGTACGTGGAAAATAATTGAGGGGCTGGTCCCAAACCTGCACGCAGAAATAACATCACTTGAGACCAGAAGGCATGGCAGGATGTGCAGAATACCCCCATTGAAAAGCAGAGGTGCAACAGGTACTCTGAGAGAGAACTATCAACATCAGAGGCCCGAGACTGTTCAACACGCTTCCATTACACATAAGGGGCATAACTGGCAGACCCCTCACAGTGTTCAAGAGAGAACTTCACAAACACCCCCAAAGGATACCTGATCAACCAGGCGATGACTCATACGTCAGGCTGCGAGCAGCCACGTCCAACAGCCTGGTTGATCAGTCCAGCAACCAGGAGGCCTGGTCGACGACTGGGCCACGGGGACGCTAAGCCCCAGAAGCACCTCAAGGCAAGGTACTGAGTGGATTCAAGCATTAAAGGATCTCAGCACTCTCTCCAGGTCAGCAATTTCTCCAGCTTTGAAAGGGGCTGTCATTGTGCAGCTGTATTCCACTCTAGAGAGTACTAGTGTCTTAAAAAGTATCATAATTAGTAGTGTAGCATCTCTAGTTTGAAAGAGTTTTGTTATCCAACCTGTCATTTTTCTTACAGTTGTGATGGCTACTTTATTGTGTTCTTTAATGATAAGGTTTCCAGATATGGGTACACCCAAATCCTTTACATTGCTTTTTCGTTTATGTTATTACTGTTTGCATGCGGTTTCCATTTTTATATTTTAATTTTTTCCATAGCGCAGGCTCTGGTATGTGTCTTCATTAAATATTATATTACAGTGGTACCTTCATTTGAATTTAATAAATTCCCAGAGATGGCTCATAACCGGAAACAAATTTTCCCATAAAAAATAATGTAAACTGAATTAATCCATTCCACATAAACACAAATATTTTGTAATATAGAATGTACAAGTTATAGCTTGCCTTTATTAATGACTTCTTGGCGTATGGAAGACGGGAGGAGGGGGGGGGGAGGTGCGAGTGTTTGAAAAGGGAGTCCCCTTCCATTATAACATCAGGCGGTGATGACTTCTCTGGGTATTCTCTCTCTCCTACGTTTTGCCTGCATACCACTAGGACCTGGTTGTGGCTCACTATTGTTTGTCTCACTAAAAACCTTTCCATAGAGACTTGTTTTTCCTCTATGGCCTTCCTCGTTTGTGTTTTCATAGGTTGAACCTTACCACTGACTTTCTTGGGATCCATGGCATGGTATATAATAATTACTTTATGTTTAGAAATCAAAAAATCCGAAAAAATTACATTCTTTACAAAGAATTCAAGCGCGATCGTTTACTACACGGGACGCATTGTAAACTGAGGCGTGGTCACCCTTTCCAGGAACCACATGCTTGGTCAACCCTATGTTTATCAACAAATTCGCAACTTGAGGCAAAGCTCATAAACCGAATAGAATTTTATGAAGAAATTGAGCTCATAACCCGAA
>WNGS01163519.1:3708569-3725514 GCA_020271785.1 Procambarus virginalis | reverse complement strand
TTTTAATTTTAACATATGATTGTGTTAATCATTTAGTATTATGGTCAAGTTCCTTTTGGGCCACCCTGTATTAATATAAACTGCAGTTTATAGAAAACACTACAGGGTAAGAGTCGAGGTACTCAGGTACCGACATCTAAATAGCAAGACTTTTCATCATTTACACTGGCATTTCACCACTACAGTAAAACAATGCACATTATGATCTATATTATACCTCCATTCGTTTCAGAAGTAAGGCAATATTACTTGAATAAAATACCAGGTTCATAGATGTTTGCCACTCCCGAGTGTCCAAACTCCAGCACCAGTACACCCATGTAGCTATTTTCTTGGAAACCAAGAAAATAGCCACATTGGTGTACTTGGCAATCATCCAAGTGTTAAGATCTGTTATTGCTGGACATGGCAGAAGAATAGATATGTGGGGCTGTGGGCTGCTCCAAGCAACAGCCTGTTGAACCTGTTGGAGCTCTCACAAGTCAAGCCTGGCCTTGGGCCAGGCTTGGGGAGAACAACAACTCCCAGAACCTCATCAAGCATATGTCAATAAGGTCAGAATATGGTAGCAAGACATGAGTGTATGTTATGTGTTGGTGGCATTTTCAACTGATTTAGAGATACCATTGCTGTAACAAAATTTGATTTTGGCGTTTACCCTTGAATCATTCAATAGTTTAAGGAGCGGAAAATCACTAAGAAACAAAAAGAGCAAATTTGAAATAATTCACCCCATAAATTTTACTATAATTTTTTTTTAACCTAAGAACCACACACACAATCATGGAAAACTGAACATTATAATATAAATGTAATAAAATGGTTTCAAATTCAACATGTATTTAGATCACCCAGTGCTGTATAATCAGAAGTTTCTTCCATTTCATGATATTATTCTATAAAATGGTGGGTATACTATAGGTTTTTGTTGACATCAGAGTCTGATTACCATCAACCAGCCAGGTACAGATGTCCCATCATATGCAGTGCACATTTTACTATGCTGCAAAAAACTTATTTACTGCGTTCTATCAACCTTATCTTTCTCCAAAAATTAGGCTCAGCTTTACTGTGCAAATTAAAATTCTTTTTAATATACTGTATATATACTGTACATAATATATATTTTTGAGAGATGACATTGTAGTGTCTTCAAGATTGCGACGCACACCAGTTGACTAACTCTTGGGAAGCCTGCTTATTTATTGATAATTAAACAGAGGCACTGAATGTAAGTAAAGATGTCTAAACCTCTCTTCTTGTCCAGAAGAGTCCAATTAGTTGTGCGCTGACTATGCAGATATAAAATGACATCGTATGGAATGCTGTAATTTAGATACTGGTCAACAGGGTGCAGTGCTACTTTGATAAGGAACAATGCAGACTGCTGTAAAAAATAATTACACTAGTGCAATATCTGCATTTAGCACAAAAATAATTAAGCCCAAGATATGGCCTGTAACTGACATGGAATCACTTACATGATAGGGTATCTGATTTTGGGTTCTGTATACCATTTAATTCTTTACTGGCATAATAACTGGTGGGTGATCACATTGACAGCATTTTGATAATGAAACTTTGATGAGCTCCCAAACAGATTCTTGTCCTGGACAATGTGGAACCATTGCCTAATCTACTTTAATACTGTACATTAGCCCCCCCCCCCCACACACACAAAAATAAACCTTGTTGATTTAAAGTAGTGAAATATTTGACATTATGAACACCAACTTCTGAATGTATACAACTTCATGTATTATAATCCTTATGCGCTAGGAATAACCTATGTCATCTCTTGCATCACATTTTAATGTGCCAATGAATATTCTCCCAGTTACCCAGCTTTGGCCTTTCAATATTCTGGCCCCAAGCCATTGTGAAACAGACTTGTTTTACTTAAGAGTTCATCAGTACTAGTCATAAATACTAGTCCATCACCCAGGACAGAAATGAGAAACAGTGGACCAGCCGAAGGCTTAGGGCCCATGCAGGAATATCCCAGATAAAAGGTACTTAATGAGCTTCATTGAGTTCATTCTCAAGTCGTAATTGGGAATGTGAGGTTTGGATTTCAGGCGGGAACAAACAGTTGGGCATGTCTTCTATCACCTGTGGTGGGGTTGCATGCTGGGGAGGGTCAGTAATTCCATCTTGGGGTACCATGATGTAAGCCTAACATATATACATTCACAGGCTGCCTATCCCTGATAAAATTAATGATAAAATTGCACCCTTTCAGATCTACCTCTTTCAACTGCTTGTTAAATGCTCAGATTAAGAAATAATATATACTGATTTGGAATGATGTCCAAAGAGCTTGGAAAAGGTTAGGGGGGGGGTGAAGATGAGGGAATTGAAATTCTGTAAGAGTATTGGGTTTGTGAGCGAGGGGATGAAAAGTTCGGTAGCCTGTCCACCTTGGGTGGGCATGCCGTGAGGGTCGTTTGTTTGTCTTGGGTGTGTGTGGATTGTCAGCATATTGACTGCATTGGCTAGCATGGGTGTCCGAGTTTCTTTGAGCCGGTGGTGGTGGCTGCAGGAGGTTGCTTTTAGCAACATCAGGCTAGTTTTACTGCTTGCAGAACAAAATAATTGTTTTTTGTTATATTCTTTTTTATTGAGTTTTGTTTTTGTATGTACATACTGGATATATATTTTTTTTAGATATTAATGGCATTAAAAATACATAAGTACTGTACCTACTGAGTAATCACTGTAATCTGATGCTTTGTATTTTAATATAGAAAATATTATAGTATTTTAATTAGGACAACTATTGGAGGGTTTTATTAACAATTTTACATGGCAAGTATTTGTATATTTTATAGTCACTACTGACACACACTGCTGGAGACAGCTGAGACATTCACCTCACGTCAACTTTGGAGTGATGAAGGTGACAACACTCCCACTATACATCCTCTGCCACCACCATTATATAAACAATACTGTACCATTAATGGCTGTTACACTACTGTTAACCGCCTACCAAAAGCAATAACGGCAGGAAAGGCGGAGAACACTCCATGGAGTGCGTTATGGGGGAGAAGGGAGCATGTGGAAGGCAGGTGTGGGAGGGAGGCGTGGAGCTAGCCCCCCACAGGTGTGGAGGTCAGGTGTGGCCGCCACAACACACCAACAAGAGGAGCGTGGTGCTCTACACGGGTAAAATCCCGCAGTCACTCCGGGCCACTCACCGAGCCTCACCTCTCATACCACACTCATTCCTCGCCCCCACGGCCACCTCACCCTCATCCACACACCCTATTGCCTTCAGAGCCCTGGAGGTGGTGGAAGGTAGGGAGGCAGGGGTAGTGGACACACACGGGGTAACATGGGGGGACGGCGCCCCCGGGGGCACGCTGTGTCCGGGGCCCTCAACCACCCTCTGATGACGCTCTAGCAGACGAAATCTTTCAAACCTCATTGTTGGTTGTATGTCAGGTCGTATCAGCGGCAATGTGACGGTGCGGGGAGGAACAGTGGTCACTTGTTTACTACTTACCAGTTGCAGGACTGTGTTGACAACCTCCTTGTTAGAAACTTGTCCAACTTCAATGAGCCCTATCAACACGGCAAACTTCAAGTTATCCGCCATGGCCACTTTAACCACATCCTCTGGCCGTTTGACATCTTCAATCGGCGGTTCAGTTGGCTCCGCCATTTTCACTGAACTTTATACACACTGTGATGACACTGGTAACACTTTAAGATTCACCATTCACTGAATATCACCACGCTACACAGGACAAACGTCAATGACGACTGCGGACAGACGCCATGTTTGACAGATACTGATTCACAAATGAATGAAATATTTTAATTCAATCTTGGTTTTATTATTTTCAGCTTTTCATTTCAGTAATAGAGAAAGCAATGAAAAAAACTATATTACATGTTTATATCAAGCTCTTTTAAAACTATATTGTAATTCCGTGAAAAATTATTTCAGTTATAAAAATAAATAAACGGTTCATTACACGTTTCATACCAACCAACCATTAATATTTAAAATATATACATTTATATGTAAGTTATATACGAACGTTATTATATAAACAATGACATATTAACTTTTCGTTGATACACGAACGTTTGTTATGACGCTGAAAAAGACGCGGGAAAGACGACGATTTTTAAGTGTACACGACTCTAATTTCATAGGAATATTTAACTTAATGATAAACTGCGTTTATTTCATATTAAATTAAGTACTGAGACATTCAAAAACATTTAAAATACAAAATACTGCAGCATTGCCAAAGCATTTTTTTACGAATAGTTTATCGATCGGGCAACGACTGGCGGTTGTCGGCCAGATTTAAATAATTGATGCTGGAATGTGTAGATGATAAGGAAAAATGATAAAGCTATCACAAAATATAATGTGTATTTGAAGCGGAAGGGGCTCCATGTACAGTTATAATACTTCTACCGTACATATGGTAGTTGAGAGCATTGAAGAATTATATTCGATGCCGACGTATCGACCAGACTTGACAGTTGTTGTTGTAGATTCAGCTGCTGGGGAACCAACAGTTGCAAGTAGCATGGGCTATGGTTGACGTAGGGAACTGTGCTGCCTTGTAGCCTTGTATATTCATAGTAGAACGGTAACGGACATTTGATAACTTTTATCGTGAATAATTTAACTCCCATAGTGGTATAATTAAAAAAATAACAACGTTATTATTATTCTCATTATTATTATTAATTAGTTATTATTATTGTTATTGTTATTCATTTATATTAATTATTATTAGTAGTAGTAATTTATATTTGGTGTTTTGATTGTATAATACGCGAGCAAATTAATGTGTATTTTTAAAGTTCGTATATAAGTTCGGTATACAATATATTGTTATTGCATAGTAAAGATATTGTGCATTAAAGAGGGTATGTGAAGATTCAGACTCCGGCCGTTGGTTCCTCTCCATCAAATCATTAACGAATTCATATTAC
Source organism: Procambarus virginalis (assembly GCA_020271785.1). Lineage (NCBI taxonomy): Eukaryota > Metazoa > Arthropoda > Malacostraca > Decapoda > Cambaridae > Procambarus > Procambarus virginalis. The sequence continues at coordinate 3,720,549 of WNGS01163519.1, read as the reverse complement.
CCAAACATGATGATACAAACACAACACTTGAATTATAAGCTGCATATATAACAAGCATATGAAGCAGAACATTCTCTATTGTCACTCATATACTGAAACATAGGTCGGAAACACTGTATAGAGCAGTAGCCTACGACATTTTTTTATGTATTTATTCATATACAAGAAGGTACATTGGGTGTGAGAGTACATAGCATTGGTGTTCTTATATTCTTGCAAAGCCACTAACACGCATACATAACGTTTCGGGCAGGTCCTTATCTAACCAATTAACAATTTATCAATTATTAGTCCTTAAGGTAAGATTATTAATTGGTAAATTGCAACAAAATTTGAGTTCAAGATAATAACTACAATATAAATGGATGGAAATTATTACACTGGTGAAGTTGCATATCTTAAGTACTGATATTGGGGGAGTGAGTAGTGCAAGATACAGTGAGACTTTGAAGCACAACGTATTTATTTATTTATTTATTTATTTATTTATTTATTTATTTATTTATTTATATTTATTTATTTATATACAAGAAGGTACATTGGGTTTGTGAGAATACATAGCATAGTATTTACGATCTTGTAAAGCCACTAGTACGTGCAGCGTTTCGGGCAGGTCCTTAATCTAACAGATAATTTTTAGTAGGTAAATTCTAGCAGAATTAATAAAATGATAACAAATACATTGCAAGAAAAAAATGTAGGAAACTATGTTAGTTTAGTTCATTTATTATGCACCCCATACCCATCTTGTGGACGGTAGTGGAAAGGGTTACAGTGGCACAATAATGGGCTCAGGGACTGAACGCCACAATTTATTTTGCTAAGCAAGTTACAATCTGGATGAGCTTGATACAAAATTCAATGCACATCAACAATGGGTTCGAGACCAACCACAAGTACAGTTTCTAAATTAAGCAACTGACATATGTGGAGAGCTAGTGTCACAATTGATATTTTTGTCCTGCACACCCCCCCCCCCCCCCATCCAGTGGGCAGCGGTGGATAGCTTACAATCACTTAGTTACTACCTACAGTTAGCAAACTAGTGATATTTGACCAAGACATCTGGCAGCAGATCCTTTTGAATAAAATATTTACACATCTTTTGAACATTTCTTATAGAATTGTCTCTGAATTCACGTATCTTTTCGCACTCCATCACATAGTGACGGAGGGTGTGCGAATAATTTTGTTGACACAGTTTACATTTGGTCAGGTCTACATCAGCAGCTAATGAGAATTCCCAGAGATACTTGTAACAGAGTCTAAGCCGAGCAGTAGTAACATCTAGAAATCTGCTGATTTTATTGGATGAACCATAGATGTGTGGCTCCTCTTGCATGATAGTATGATGATAGATGGAATTACTGGTGTCGATTTCACTTTGCCTCAGATCTACAAGATTTTTTGAAGTTCTTGGTCTACTATTGCTCTCAGATTGCTTATTGACAATCCAAGGATATAATTTCTCCTTTAAATGGAGATTCTTTAGCTAACTTATCAGCTCTATCATGCATTCGGAGGCCAACATGAGATGGAGTCCACATGAAATGGACTCTGTTACCATTATTAATACTTTTGTTATACTTGTGTATAGCTTCAGACACGAGCAAGTTACAGTTATGTCTTAGAGAGTTGGGAGCATTAAATTAAGGATGATAAAGAGTCACTTACAATTAATGTATCAAGTTTGGAGACTTGTACACATTTCAGTGCAAGGAGCAAGGCAAATAGTTCTGTCTGAATGGTAGAGGCCCAGTTGTTTATACGGACTCCCCACTCAAAGTACAAGCCATCGCCCATTGTCAGAACAACTGTACTTCCAGCTGCACCCGTGGTGCGGTGTAGGGAACCATCAGTGTACATGATTTGAGAGAGAGAATGCTCTGTGGACAGAGCATCAATATGGCTTAAGGCGTTGAGCTTTGCCTCAAGACGAAGCTTGGGGTTGATCTCTAATTTGCTTCTTGGGTGGAAAGGGAGGGATTAAAATTGGAAAGGGTGTAATCTCCCACGGTGCAGGAACGTGCCATTATTGTCTCTATCTTGGTACAAATTATAAATCTAATACATTCTTAGTTCAGTTCCAGTTTTAGTTATCCATTTTGAACAATGTTAACCTTTAATAAAGAAATTCTGGAGGGCTTCTGTGCAAGGGTTAGGATGATCTAGCCCTAGCATTTTTATACCAATTTGATAGTTAATTTCAGTAACACGATGAACGACGCTCGGAATATTAAGTTTCTTTCTCTTGTTAAGTATCTTTGTGGTACGAGGGCACCCAAGGCTTATCCTCAAAGCTTCGTCCTGCAATTTTTCAAGCCCTTCAAGCTTTCTTTCAGGCATCAAAGCAAGCAGAGGTGCAGCATAATCCACCAAAGATCTTTCTGATGTATGCAAGGAACATCATTTTGACAATTCTGACACTGGCATCATAGCCTGAGTGATAACCTACAACAGCCTTGAGAGTTGTTGTTGTTGTTGTTGTTTCAGATTTAGCTACTCAGAACGAATTGCCCATGTAGCACGGGCTATGGTGAGCCCGTAATTGAGTTTGGCTATTCGCGATAACCTTGTTTCTGTGATATTTGGGTCTAAGTTTAAAATGGAGGAGGGGACTCCTCCCTTTTCCCTGTTTGTTTATCGTTTCTATTTTAGTGCACAGGTTTTAGTCTTGTTTTATTAACATTATCTTGGTGGCGGATGTAGGTGCAGAATGCTCATTAGTGAGTCCCATTCCTCAACAGCTTTTCTAATCATTGTAGTCGCGGTGGAATGTGCATCTAATGCAGCTGCTGTCGTTGGATTAAGGTTGAGTTTGATGCGCAGGGCCTCAGTAGCTTCACATTCCAGTAAGTAGTGCAATAGTGGCGCCTCTGCTTCTGTTTCACAAAAGTGACACTCTTTAACTATTGGGTTCATTACCTCCCAGCAGCACTTGTAACCAAGCCTGAGTCTGTGTATGGCTACTGCAATGTCTCTGGATATCTTTTTGCCAGGCTTGAAAGAGGAGTAACCAGTGGCTTGTTCGTACCATATCGCAGTGGATCTTCCTTCCGCTACTTTGGCTCTGTGGCGACTTTTGATAGTTGAGAATATTTTTTCCTTGATTTGCTCCTTAATCTGTGAAAAACTTGGAGGTATTTGAACCTGTACAACAGGTAGAGCAGTGGCAGTTTTTGCTAGTGAGTCTGCCTTTTCATTACCATCTATGCCAATGTGACTTGGTATCCAATTTAGGGTGATTGACAGCATCTAGATTATGGGCTTCTTTTCCTATATGTTGAATTTCTGTGATGAGTTGTATATTATCTCTGTGCTGACTGGATAACAATGCCTGGAGCGAAGATTTAAAGTCGGTATGAATGATGACATTATGTAAATTATTCTCAATTGTATAGTTTATTGCCTCCTTTAGGGCATATAATTCTGTTTGCAATGTTGAGCACCCACTATTCATGCTCCAGTAAGCTTCATGGTTGGTAGTGTAAACTGCTGCCCCAGCAGAACCTCTTTCTTGATCAACTGATCCGTCTGTGAAGATGTGAGTCGTTGTAGGTCTTGAGATGATTTCCATTTGTTATTCTATTACTTCCTTGAACCTCTGCGGGTCACATGCTGATTTTTTAACTGGTAATCCTTCAATGATTATCTTTAGATTCGATTCTTCCCATGGAGGAGGCTGCCGAAAGTGTTGATATGGTCTATTTTCCCCCTTGTTTTTGATGGTCCATTTCAGGTCCACTTTCTCTAGAATCTTGACCAGATTATCCATCCATGTGCTTGTTCTATATTGAAGGTTTTTCTGAAACGATCTCTGTATGCGGTCTTTGATTGCCAGTCTGGCGGTGATTCCAATAAGTTTTGCTGTTATGGTGGCTATCCTTTGTTTCATCCTGTTTTCTAATGTTGGTCAATTGGTTTCCATTTTAAGGTTCTCTCTACGCGTCCATATAGGTGCTCCCAGCATTGTTCTCAGAGCATCATTTTGAGACACTTCCAGTTTCTCCCATTGGTTATCACTGAGGGATGTAAGAGCAGGAGCAGCATAGTCAATGAGTGATCTAACTGCTTGAACGTAGTACATTTTGAGTACTGGTAGAGTTGCACCATCTCTAAGACTGGTCAGGGAGCGCAAAGCTGAGTTTCTGGCTTTACAGCGTTGCCGAAGATATTTAATTTCTTGAGTGAATTTCAACTGGCTGTCTATTATGACTCCTAGGTATTGAAAAGAGGTAACCCACTCAATTTCTTGTCCTTGTATTGCGAGTCTGATGTCTTGAGTTCTCATTTTAACGGCCATAGCTTTTGTTTTATTGCTGTTTATTTTCACTGCTGTGCGTTCCGCTTCCCTGCTGATAATATCTAGGCATTTTTGTGCATGGTTCCTGGCGCCTATGCCATTGATGATGACCACAAAGTCGTCTGCATAGTTAAGAAGTTTGGCTTTTGGTAGCTTGAGCTTTATGAATTGTTCCATGAGACAGTTGAAGAGGAAGGGGCTTAATATTCCTCCCTTCGGAGTTCCATTTTCCAGCCTCTTTGAGGTCGATGTATTTCTTTGGAATTTGACTTTAGCTTCTCGGTTAAGCAGGCTTCCTTTGGCAAAGGCAAGAGCGTGTCCTTTGATTTCCTTATCCACAAGGCAGCACTTTGTAGCTGGAGCACTGGATAACTCGAAGGCTTTTTCAAGGTCTAGAAAAATAAGGATTCCAGGTTTGTCATTGATTTGATCCAGGAGGGAGGTAAGGCATTCTGTGGTTCCGACACCTTTTCTGTAAGCAAACATATTTTGGTGCAGTGGTTTGGCTTTCCATTCAATTCGATTAAGGGCCATTCTTTCTGCAGTTTTGGCCAGACAGCTTGTTAATGAGATGGGTCTTGGATTTCCTGGGTCTTTAGGTTTTGGAATGGGAACTATAATTGCACTGTTCCAAGAGAGTGGTCGAGTTCTTGTCACCCATACTCTGTTGATGAGATTCAAGAAGGCTTCTTCACCCTTTTCTCCTAGCCTTGAGAGCTCGGAGCCTCTCTTTATACTGACGACAGAGTCTGAATACAACAGGACCATACAGTGGCACCTCAAGGCCAAGGTATTTGAATCTGTTTACATAGTCAATCTGGGACCCACCAGACAGTTACATCTTGCGAACAGCTCCTCCCTGCCTGGGTGAGCGCCGATTTAGTATCTTTGTTTTCTCTGCTGAGATGACTAAGCCTAGGTCCTGACATGAGTCTAATACAGAGTTAAGAGTGTTCTGCGTGTTAGCATACCCAGTGGTGTGTATCATTATATCATCAGCATAGTTAATGATGTGGACGTTGGGTTTGCTCGGTACAGAGTTTAACAGCGTGTTTATTAATATATTAAATAAGGTAGGACTGAGGACACCTCCCTGCGGGTACCTAGTTTGAAGTCTCTTGTTACACTCCTATGCCCCTGGTAAAACACAGATGACTTCCTGTTGGACAAATAACTTCTGATCCAACAAAGAAGCCGACCACCAATATTCATTCTCGCAGGCTCACTCATGATACAAATACAACAAATACAAATATTTATTCAGGTAAAGTACATACATACAAGGTAAGATACAAAAGTTTTTTTAGTTTAGTTCATTTATTATGCACCCCATACCCATCTTGTGGGCGGTAGTGGAAAGGGTTACAGAGGCACATAATGGGCTCAGGGACTGAACCCCACAATTCATTTAGCTAAGCAAGTTACAATCTTGATGAGCTAGTTACAAAATTCAATATAAGTCGTCACATCAACAATGAGTTCGAGATACAAAAGTTGATGGATTTATAGATAGAGCTAGTACATACAATGCCTAAAGCCACTATTACGCAAAGCGTTTCGGGCAGGAAAAACACTAAGACTAAAACTTAATACTAATTGAGATTAAAGTATAAATTGTGTTGAGAAAAAATGAGAAAAAAATGGAAAAAGGGGGGGGGGACATGGCAGGAAAAAAGCAAAAATACAATTTGGTCAACAAACAGCATTGTTTAAAATAGAAGAAATGGGTTAACATTTTGGGGACGAGGATCTTCATTTTGGGGATGATAACATGTCGGTTTGCAATATCAAAGGCAGACTTGAGATCTAGGAAGGTGGTATATAACTTTTCAGTGTGCAGGGTAAGAAAGGTGGTGATGCACTGATGCACACTCCTTCCATGCATGAAGCCATATATCTGGGGAAATAGCATGGTTCTTATTCTAAGGAGGAGACGGCTTAGGACCATTCTCTCGAATGTTCTGCAAATGCAGCTAGTAAGGGAAATTGGGCGGAAAGCATTCTCTTGATTTGGCTTGGGAATTGGAATGATTATTCTGTTGGTCCAAGAGATAGGAAGTTCCCCAGTAACATAGCTCATATTATACAGCTTAAGAAGGGAATTTCCTGGTACTAAAGGAAGCAAACGCAATAGGTATATATAAACTATGAGGATGAAATTGGGTACTTTTTGGTGTTCCTTTTGAATAAGGTATAGATTGATATTTTTTTTAATTCATCAGGGATTGGTTTCCATAGACTGGGTCCTTTTATTTGCATCGAGTGTTTGCACAGATTTAGTTTGACTCTGGGGATATATAAGTGATATTTATTTCTGGTGTGGTGCTCATGGGTTCTATTACATTTGCCAAGGAAGAGTTTCAGATCAGGATTAGCATTTAGGAACAAGGTTTGTACATGTAAATTACACAAGAGAATAAGTGGAGTGAGTGCATGTTCAGCGTGTTTAAGGATTTAAACAGAGAGGCTGTGTGTTGTCTGAAGACAGAGTTTGTTATAGTTCTGATAGCAAATTTTTATTGTGATGATGGGCTTGCTGTGGTTGAACCCCATGCACAGATACCGTATGTAAGATAGGGATAGATTAGCGAGGCCTATTCCTAGACAAACGACTCAACTTCAGCACCCACATTCAACACATAACTAAGAAAGTCTCTAAGACAGTTGGTATACTCTCCAAAATCAGACATTATGTTCCTAACTCTGCTCTCCTCTCACTATATTATGCACTAATCTATCCCTATCTTAATTATGGTATCTGTGCATGGGGTCTACCACTGCAAACCACCTTAAGTCCATCATCACCCAGCAAAAATCTGCTATCAGAATAATAACTAACTCTGCTTTCAGACAACACTCAGCTCCCTTGTTTAAATCCCTAAACTTGCTAAATATTAACTCCCTCCACACATTCTCTTGTGTCAACTACATTTACAAAACCCTGTTCTTAAATGCAAACCATGCTCTGAAACTCTCCCTGGACAGATGTAATAGGACCCATTATCACCACACCAGAAATAAATATCTCTTTGATATCCCCAGAGTCAAACTTAATCTGTGTAAACACTCTATGCAAGTTAAGGGACCTAGTCTATGGAACTCACTCCCTAGTGAATTGAAAAACTGTAAAACCTTTGCCTTATTTAAAAGCAAAACCAAAAAGTACCTAATTTCATCTTCTTAGTTTCCTACACTGAGCTTTAAATTGCTCTGTACCTAGTGTTACCCAATCTCCTAATTTTTATGTACTTAACCCAAACAACCTTATCATTGTGTTCATTGCTGTCTTCTTTTATGTGCTAGCCATATGCTGTATTGTGCCTACCAATTTTGTCAACTACCATTCAAGCTGTCATTGTAATCAATCTTAGCTACCTATGTGCTTTAACATACTGCACCTACAATTTTCTCTCATCTTTTTCTTTCTTGCCATGTAACTGCTATCATTTTTTTTAAATTTTGCAAGTATTTGCCTACTTACAATTTTCTTAGATTAAGGACCTGCCCGAAATGCTGCGCGTACTAGTGGCTTTACAAGATTGTTATTACCATATTATGTATCCTCACATTCCCAATGTACCTTCTTGTATACGCATAAATAAATAAATAATAAATAAATAAATAAATAATAGTACAATGAGAGGAGAGCAAAGTGGGGAATATAATATATGATTTTAGAAAATAAACCGACAGTTTTTGAGACCTTTTTGGCAGTGTTTTTATGTGCGTGCTGAAGTTTAGTCTCTTGTCTATGTATAGGCCAAGGTCCTTTCCATCATTTTTATGCTAATGTTAACATTGTCTATTTGAAGTTGAATTTGGTTTGATGATTTATCTTCAAATAAAATGTAGTAGATCTTTCCAGTGTTTAGTGTGAAGATATTAGTGTGAAAGTGGGAACACTAGAAGATAAGATTAAGGAACCTGCAGGTGTATTGGTCCATTCACAACACCTCCTGTTCATATCCTACCAAACTCATCTGTTTATATCTATAAGAGAGAATGATTGACTGTCTCTTTGTTTGTATGTCCATCCAAGGTTGGAGATCAGATGCTTTGGGCTAAGCTCACCAAACTTTGCAGGGTGTGAATGGCTTGGAATACGGCAGGGGTCTCCAAACTATGGCCCGCGGGCCACATCCGGCCCGCCACATAATTTCATCCGGCCCGCCACATAACTTTCATCCGGCCCGCCACATAATTTCATCCGGCCCGCCAAACAAATCCCTGTGTGGTGGCCTTGAAAAAAATAATTATCGTACGAATGGCATGGCAGAATTATTCAAAGCTGGGGCTGCTGACTGGTGGCGCTCAGCCCGAGTCAGTTTTCCTCTCTCTCGATAGTATGACGCACAGATACTAGTACTGGTAGGTAGTGTTGTGCATTACAACCAATCAGTTGTGTATAACTGTATATTGTGGGGATGGAGGGCGAGTGGGGCATCGCTGCTTCTGTTTCAGGGAGCACAAACACTGTACAATATTCTTTTCTCTGTACTTTGACAATACCTTTATCTTAGTTATACAAATAGCAATATACTATGTAGCCAAAATATTGCATGTTTTAAATAGTTAAAATGGTAACCATTAAGTTTATCAACGAAGCTGTTGCCATAATATTTACCACTTTATAATAATATGCTATGCTTTTTAACACCACATACAAGCTGTTTTTTCCTGTAGAATTTATTTCATTATTTTACCCTTATGTTTTCAGATATGGAAAAGATAAAGAAAAAAAAGTGGACAGTGAGTGCCGTCAGTTCAATGACGAATGGAAGATAAAGTACTTTTTGTGATAGCAAATGATAAGCTTTATGCCTCATATGTAGAGACAGTGTTGCTGTTCTGAAGGAATACAATTCGTCGGCACTATGAATCTAACATGGCTCAAGTTATTCTCACATCACAGGAGCAGAACGCACTAAAAGTTTGAATCATTTCAGCACAGTCTGCATTCTCAACAAGCGTTTTCAGTAAGAAAAAATCTGAAAAGAAACTTCAACTAGAGCCAGTTACAAAGTTGCCTATGTGTTGGCCAAAAAAGGAAAACCTTTCACTGATGGTAGTATCATAAAAGAGTGTATAGTGGAAGCAGCAGGAGAGGTATGTCCAGAAAAAGTAAACCTCTTCAAAATGATAAGTCTTGGGTCAAATACTGTTGCTCGTAGAATTGAAGATTTAGGAGGCGACATAATTCGGCAAATAAAGAAAAAACAAAAGATTTTGTTGGTATTCTCTTGCGTTGGATGAATCAACTGATGTGTGTGATACTTCTCAGCTCTTAGTATTCATTGTGGTGTTGATAGTGAATTTAATGTGACCCAAGAATTAGCATCAGTTCACAGCATGCTACACCACAACAACATGGGAGGACATTTTCAATGAAGAAGTAAAACTATGACAGAATATAACTGGAATGGAAACAAGTGCAGTGTGTGACAATTGATGGAGGAAAGAACATGTCTGAGACAAAGAAGGGTTTGGTGGCACATTACAACAGCTCTGTGAGGTTGGAGGATTCTCAAAAACCATTTTTTTGCATTGCCTTGCCATCAACAAGCATTGTGCCTAAAATATGTTGATGTGTCTTGTGTCATGAAACCTGGTGTTTCGTGGTTAATTTCATTAGATCTCATGCACTCAACCTCGCCAGTTCCGCGATTTCTTGAGAAATTGAGCGGAGTTTGTTGACTGCCTTCATATATACAGGACAGTTAGATGGCTAGTTGTGAAAGGTTTTGCCTGCATTCTTTGAGCTCAGATTAGAAATTGATATTATTCTCACAGAGAAAAATAAACCTCAGCCATTATTATCAGAATGTAAATGGGTTTGGAAATTGGCATTTTTTTGAAGATATGACAGGTCATATGAATAACTTGAATCTGAAATTGCAAGGCAAAACAAATTTGATCCGTGACTACTTGTTCATGTCAAGGCCTTCAGAGCAAAACTTGCGCTACTTGAAGGAGCAGGTGAAGGTTAAGAATTTTACGTCATTTTCCATGTTGTGAAAAATTCATGCAGAAAGCTAAAGTTGAATTTCCTTTTCATTTGCAAATGAAATAATTCAGATTTGAAAAAAAACAGTTTCAGAAGCGATTTGCTGACCTAGATGCCAAAGCAAATGAAATCAGGCTCTTTCATAATCCAATTGACTGCAATGCTGAAAATCATCCAACTCAATTTCAAATGGAAATTATTGATCTCCAGGAGATGACAGACTGAAAGATAAGTATAGAGAAGGAAATCTGATTGAGTTTTATAAATGCCTGCAGCCAGATCAGTTGCCAAATTTGATAAAGTTTGCTTGTAGTTTTGTGTCCATTTTGGTTCAACATACTTGTGTGAACAAACATTTTTCCAAAATGAAGTATGTGAAATCTAACTATCGAGTAAATTTGTCTGATGATCACTTGAACTCAATTCTTACAATTGGCTCATCTATCTGGAACCTGATTTTAATGAATTTTGAAGTCAAAACGACCAGTATCATTCGTCACACTAATTTGGTTGCATAAAACTAAATGCAGTAATCTATTTAGTTTACCCTAATTTTTCCAAAAAGATATGTTTTAATTTTTCCATGTTATACTTTAATATTTGAGGAAATTAAATTACTGGCACTGATTTTTTTTTTTTTTTTTTTTTCATTTTTTATTCCTTCGGCCCGCATAAAAATTGGAAATATATAATTTGGCCCCTACATTGAAAAGTTTGGAGACCCCTGAAGTAGGATAAACATGGGCCAGTCGGGGTCGGTCCTATTAAGAGAGAGGGACTCAGTAGTTGTTGTTATAGATTCAGCTACTCGGAACAAGTTCCTAGTTAGCCACGGGCTATGGTGATCCCGTAACTTACCTGGCACAAGAGCGGGGCAAGTAGCACGGGCACGGGCTATGGTGAGCTCGCTGAGGACTTACCTGGCACAGGAGCGGGGCTGTAATTCTTCACGCTTCAACCCCGACTCAATAGTGACCCCCAAATCTAATAGGTGAAAAATGGATGTCCGAGTCCCGAGACCTTTTCGCTTGTTCTGGGAGACAGGCTGAAGAGAGAGAAAGGAGAGAGGAGGAAGCAGGTGGAAACGGGAAAGGGAATTGTGAGGGGTGAGGTGGATGTTGGGGAGAGTTATGGGAGAAAGATGGAGAGAACCATCTCCAGCACCACCAGAAACAAATATCCTTTTGATATTCCAAGAGTTCGACTTATTCAAACTAGAAATGCTCTACAAATCAAGGGACCTCGAGTGTGGAATGACCTTCCCAATTATGTTAAAGACTGTACCTCTCCCAACCAGTTAAGATAAAAACTAAGCACTACCTAATTAACTCCCTGTAACCTCCCTTACCCCTATAATGTCAACCCATGTCTGTTATTTTAAACAATGCTGTTGTCGGACCAAATTGTATTTTTTGCTGTTTTTCTGCCATGATCCCCCCCCCCCCCTTTTTATTTTATATTTTCTCAACACATTTTATACTTTAATGTCAATTAGTATTAAGTTTTAGTCTTCAGTGTTTTTCCTGCCCGAAACGCTTTGCGTATAGTGGCTTTAGGCATTGTATGTACCTGTACTAGCTCTATCTATAAATTCATCAATATCACCTTCAGTAATTAAGTGCTTAATTGCACACTAGTTCTTTATCAGCTATCTCACCATGTCAGAGTAAATC
>WNGS01163519.1:3696943-3707569 GCA_020271785.1 Procambarus virginalis | reverse complement strand
AGTTACCAATGCAATGTCGGGGTACACACAAGGAGGTCTCAATTATTATTTAGTCATTATGTCTGGTTATGTCTTTTCCTTTTCCCTGTTTATTATTGACCCCCATAATCAATTATCCATACTGGTTATTATAATTTCGCTACTTTTGATTTGCTCGCCCGCGGGCAGACACGGCAGCTGTCGTTCCGGCTGATGTAATCCCTGCCGATGATCCAGCAGCTAATGGGCCAGCTGCCCTCGGGCGGTGTTATGCAGCTGATGCCCCGGCTGACGTGGTTATGCTGCCGATGACCAACCAGTTGATGGGCCAGCTGAGCGTGCCCCCCTGGAGGCCACGCCCAGCCGATGATGTTCCGGCTGATGTGGTCACAGCCGATGATCCAGCAGCTGATGGCACAGCTGGCGGTGGTCCAGCTGAGCTTGCCCCCGAGGGGCCAAGCACAGCTGCTGATGTTCCGGCAGAGGAGGTTCCAGCTAATGATCCAGCAGCTGATGGCCCATCCGGTGGTGTTCCAGCTGAGCATGCCCCTGGGGGCCAGGCACAGCTGCTGTTGTTCCGGCTGATGAGATCCCAAGCCGATGATCCAGCAGCTGATGGCCCAGCTGAGGGTGTCCCAAGACGAGCATGCCCTGGGGGACAAGCACAGCTGCTGATGTGCCAACTGATGTGGTCCCAGCCGATGATCCAGCAGCCGGAGGCTCAGCTGGTGGTCTTCCAGTGGGGCATGCCCTTGTAATTAGTGTCATTATGATTATTGTTAATAATTATTATTTATAGACTGCCGGTGACCCGGCAGCTGAAGGCCCAGCTGAGCACGACCTTATAATCAACCATTATTACTATAAGTATTGTTAATAATTATCGTAGATAATAATAGCAGCCGACGGCTCAGCTGGTGGTGTTTCAGCTGAGCATGCCCCTGGGGGGCCAAGCCCAGCGTCGGATGTTCTGGCCGAGAGATTTTCCCGCAGCTGCAAGGTCCAGCTGCCGAGGCTACAGATGGCGTGTCCCAGCCGAGGATTTTCACGAGAAGAAGGGAAGAACGCATTTTTTTTTCCATTCTTAATAATAATTTCGTTACAGTTCTCATTCGTCTTGGTTGAGCGTAAGTGGTTCCGCAGTTCGATGCCACTTAACACCCCTCTTACCTTGGACTGTTGGCGTTCCTTAGTATCTACCCGCTGCATAGCGATATGGACATCACTGCACTCTATGCAGTCTTCGGGGCCACCTGCAGTCCATTGTCTGCACGGTGTGTTTTACATTGACTTATAATTTATATTATATAATATAATTTATATTTATAAAATATATATTATAATAATTTATAATTTATTATAAGTTTAATATATTTTATTTTGTATTTTATTTATTGTATATATTAATTTTATTAATTTAATTTGATAATTTATAATTTATATAAAAATATTTATATAAATATTATTACATATAATTTATTATTGATAATTGACGTGCCGGTGCCTACTAACTAAAATGGGACCATGTCACATTGTGACCAATAAATGTGACCATGGTGGTCACAATAAATGTGACCATGGTGTTATTGCCCATAAAATGCGCTCAAAAGGAATTACCGGAAAAGTAGGCAGATGGATTCTACATTTCCTGACCAACAGAACCCAATGTGTAATAGTCAACAAAATAAATCCAACCCGTCAACCGTTAAGAGCTCAGTCCCCCAGGGTACTGTGCTTGCTCCAGTACTTTTTCCTCATCCTCATATCGGACATAGACAAGAACACAACCTTTAGCACTGTATCATCCTTTGCAGATGACACTAGGATCTCATGAGAGTAGGCAACATAGAGGACACAGCGAGCCTCCAGTCAGATGTCGATCAGGTCCTTTCTTGGGCTACAGAAAATAATATGGTGTTTAACGAAGATAAATTCTAGCTCATGCGCTATGGAAAAAAATGAAAATATAAAAACGGAAACCATGTACAAAACTCAGGCAAATCATAACATAGTACGAAAAGGCAATGTAATGGATCTGGGTGTACTCATGTCGGAAGACCTTACCTTTTAAAGAACACAATAAAGTAGCCGTCACAACTGCAAGAAAATGACAGGTTGGATAACAAGAACTTTTCACACTAGAGATGCTAGTGTGATACCGATGATGAACTTTTCGAAGCGCTTGTGCTCTCTAGAGTGGAGTACTGCTGCACAATGACAGCCCCTTTCACTGCTGGTGAAATTGCTGACCTGGAGAGTGTGCAGAGATCCTTTACTGCTAGAATCCACTCGGTAAAACATCTAGGCTATTGGGACCGGAAACGTTAAAGACCTAAATCTGTATTTCCCTTGAGCGCAGGCTGGGAGAGACTCATAATAATTTACACGTGGAAAATATTAGAGGGGCTGGTCCCAAACCTGCACACAGAAATAACATCACATGAGACCAGAAGGCATGCAGGATTGTGCAGAATACCCCCGTTGAAAAGCAGAGGTGCAACTGGTACTCTGAGAGAGAACTCTATCAACATCAGAGGCCCGAGACTGTTTCACACCGCTTCCACTACACATAAGGGACATAACTGGCAAACCCCTCACAGTGTTCAAGAGAGAACTGGATAAGACCCTACCAAAGGATACCTGATCAACCAGGCTGTGACTCATACGTCAGGCTGCGAGCAGCCGCGTCCAACAGCCTGGTTGATCAGTCCAGCAACCAGGAGGTCTGGTCGATGACGCGGCCGCGGGGACGATAAGCCCCGAAGCACCTCAAGGTATCCTCAAGGTAAGGTAACTACTTGAAGCTGACATTACCTACTTCTATTAGTTTTCCACTGAGGAGGCTACGATTGTTCCAGGAGTTAGCACTTATGTAGCTGGCAGTACCATCACTAGCTACTCGGTTACTCCCCACTCAGTTATGCTTGGGACTTCATTAATCCTACCATTCCTGCCTTACGCAACAGGTGTCGCATCCAGTTATCCCCACTTTCGCAGCCTAAGTTGCCAGCAGTACATTTTGATGCGGGTCCCATGCACCTGTGCCTTTGCTTTTCACGTTACCTCTGCACACCAGCCTCTGCCCACCCTTACTGCTTTAATACTTCCAAACCCACATAGAACGAGGATGAGGAAAACCTGTGATGATCGAAGAAGGCGCAGGGGGCCCAAAGGTGGACCACGGCTCTCATGCCCACCGTGCGAGGTATCCTGGGAGGCAACCGACACGCTTCTAATCTGACACCTCCACTCCACACCCAAGGGGCTCACCACAGCGACAATGACCGACACGGGGTCGACCCTGGGGAGTCAGCCTCTGAGTGGACAGCGTTCACATTCCCACACCCGCCCTGGGGACAGCCTTCCAGGACTGGTCTATCTGAGGGCAGGCTACTACGACGAAGATATACACCGGATCGACCAGTCATTCGCCATGGTGGAAAGCGCTCCCTGCATGGAGTACAAACTCGGCAGTAGGTACTCCTCCCAGGGCACAGCCGGTGGGCCATCCCGCCTAGCTAACTCTGCTCCATGGCTCGTCAAGATGGCGCTCCGTCGGCCCACCAAGCGAGCTGCGTCAGTTCGCAGCATCTGCCTAGTAGACCCGGAATGGTACCTTTTCAATCAGGAAAATCTGACTGTTTTTTAATAACCTCTCCGGGCACGCTTACGGCCACGATAGCGAGAAGTCATATTCCTACTTACGCAGCCAGCTTCCGCTCGCCCTTCGGGGTGGGGGTTCCGCGCCGCTGGCCCTCACGGGATTGGGGGTGCTCCGACGGAACCCCCAAAGTGACAATTAAGCCAAGAATACCAAAAATTATAATTACCGTAAATTCAATCATGCAACTTTCTTTAGAGATCTCTTCACTGTATTTGATTTAATACATTATCATTATAACGGCTATCCATTAATTTTATTTGTATAATAATTTATGGTTATTCACTAATCATTATTAGTCACCATAATTAATTCCACTTGAATTATCTATTTATTCATTATAATGAGCTATTATGCTTCTTCATTTAAGGATTCAATTATTTAATCATTTATGATTATTATTATAATTAATTATTTGTATTTATTAAATAATTAATTATTATTATTTTATAAAATAAAATAAGTCCCCCACTCTGTGAGCGTTTTCTTCCAACCACAGAAATGAAGATTGTGTTAATACAACACGAACACGGAACACAACCCCAGGGACTTATAGTTTAGAGAACCAAATTAGCAATAAGAACATAAGAATGAAGGTAACTGGAAAAGGCCTATTGGCCCATACGAGGGAGCTACTTATATCCACCCAACCTCATTCATATATATATATCTAACCTATGCTTGAAACAATCAAGGAATCCTACTTCTATTATGTTACCAGGCAATTGGTTCCACAAATCAACAACCCTGTTACTGAACCAGTATCTACCCAGGTCTTTGCTAAATCTAAACTTATCCAATTTATATCCTTTGTTTCGTGTTCTGTCTTGTGTGGAAGGACATTGTGTCGAGGTACATAAAAACGACGGCAATATTGAAGAGCCAACCAGTAATATGAATGACCAAAAATGAGAAAGAGGAGAGCAATATTGAGAAAGAATGCGGAAACGAAAAAGTTAGGACAAAAAACACAGACTGCCCCAAAACAGAGGTGGCCCAAGGCATGCACAGGTACAAACAACCAGAATATAATCACAAATGAAAATGTTGACCAGCCCACACACTAGAAAAGTGAAGGGACGACGAGGTTTCGGTCCGTCCTGGACCATTCTCAAGTCGATGAACGTCGTCGTCCCTTCACTTTCTAGGGGTCTAGTCACTTCAGCCACGTTATTGTGACTCATCGCCTGCACAAATGAAAATATTTGCAAATATTATGCAAAAGGAATGTGCAGATATGGGTCAAAAGGCACAGAATCAAGGATGATTGAGGTGAATTCCTCAAGCAACCATTGCATCTCGCGGTTTACATATTATAATAATAATTAGCTTTATTTTTTCTACCTTGATTCCAAGTACCTCTACCACCTCATTGGATGAGTTTATTAGCTCTGTGTATACCAGATCTTCAAAATTACAGCCCCGCTCCTGTGCTAGTTAAGTCCACTACGAGCTCACCATAGCCCATACTACTTGGAACATTTTGTTCAGAGTAGCTGATTCTTAATAACAATGACAACAACCAGATTCTCTTATACAGACCTACTCCTCCATTTGACAATTTCTTTATCACATCTATATCTATTTTCATCTTGAAAAACACAAATTAATAAATGAATCACAACATGGTTTTACAAACGGGCGTTCATGTTTAACAAATTTGCTATCATTTTATTCCTTCATAGTTGAGGCAGTTGGTAGAGGCTAGATTGTGATGTTGTGTACCTTGACTCTAGCAAAGCTTTTGATACAGTGTCACATGAAAGACTTATTAAAAAGATAGAGGTTCATGGTATTGGGGTACTATATTAAGTTGGATTAGGGCATGGTTATTCCAAAGGAAACAGAGTTAGTATAAATGGGGTTAAGTCAGAGTGGGATAATGTTGTTAGTGGAGTGCCTCTAGGCTCTGAGGCACTCCACTACTCCACTCTGAGGCCCTCCGCTCCATCGGCGATCTTGCCGGGGCCCCCCAGGGGTGCGTCGTGAGTATACGCCCCACAAATGCCACCTTAAGAACCGTGAGTCCGTCGAGAGCGGGTTCAGTGACGAAAGGAGGATTGACAATAAAAGGGTCCCTCGCTTGAGACGTTGGGTACTACAGTTCTACGGGTGCAAGAGTATGCCTCCTCAAACACCCGGGCGTCAAAACAAAAGAAGGTCGAAAGAATAATCAAAACAGGCAAAAGGTCGGCAGGAAATGACAATTTGATAGAAGTGGGGGGGGGGGGGGGGGAGAAAAATGAAACACGAGGAAAAGGAAAAGAGGTCTGGTAAAATTGGTAAAGGCAGCAGCATAAGGCTGGAAAAGGACAGAGGACTGACCCACGGAGCATCACACTCCAGCAGCTGCCCACCAAGCCCCCTCATGGCGACAACGAGCCAGACAGTGAGGGGGAAACTCCTGTGAAGGTGTCCAACAAGGTGACCCATTAGCCCCCCTCCTCTTCTGCCTAGTTATCAAAGAGGTCACTGATAGTCTGACAAGCGAGCTAAACATCTGGTACCTGGATGATGGCACTTTCGCTGGAACCCCGGAAACCATTTTGGAGGATATAAAGGAAAATCCAGGAGCAGGGAGCAGCCTTAGGCCTCATTCTCAATGCATCCAAATGTGAAATAATCACCCTCAACCCAGACATCACTGGGCAAATACAAAATGTTCTTCCAGACATTCTCGTTGTCGAGTCACCGGACTGCACTCTCCTGGGTGCCCCCATTGGCCCACAAGCAATCGAGGAGGTCCTGGATGCAAAAGTCACTGATCTAAAGAGAATGCTGGACAGGATTGACAAGATTGATGCCCATGATGCTCTCTTTCTCCTCACAAGATGCCTATCTCTCCCTAAGTTGACCTACTTTCTGTGATGTTCTCCATCCTACAGCAGCCCTAAGTTAAATGTGTATAACACCCTTCTGAGGTCCATGCTGGTGAAAGTCCTGAACCTGCCATTGGACGACACTCAGTGGGAGCAAGCAACCCTTCCTCTAAGACTCGGCGGCCTTGGTGTCCGCATAGCCTCCCAGATTGCTCTACCAGCCTTCCTTTCCTCCTCCCATGCATCGCATGACCTCGTCAGAGATATCTTACCTGCAACCCTGAGAGATTCAGCAGGAATATGCAATCCTGCTTTCACTGAATGTTCAAATCAGTGGGATGTTCTTGCAGCCCCAGCAACCATTATAGAGCCAACAAAACAACACAAACAGTCCGGCTGGGACCACCCTCTAGTGGAAAAAGTAGCTGATGCCATGCTCAGTGCCGCAACATCAGACAAGGAGAAAGCCCGCCTCAGAGCAGTGTGTGCCCCCCATTCAGGAGACTTCTTCCTGGCAGTACCCATGTCAGTAATGGGCATGCGCCTAGATCCAGAATCCCTTCGTGTAGCAGTGGCCCTCCGCCTTGGTGCCCCAATTCACACTGAATACAAGTGTATGGACTGCATGGGTTGCATTGCGGAAGCACAAAGGGCTGACATGCAAGACACAACGAGGTCAATGACATCATTGAGAAGCCTCGTCTCAGCTAGGTGCCCAGCAGAGAGATTACCTCGCATCCTAGGGGTCCAAAACCCAGATTTCCCCGCACTTCGCCCTGACGGCATCACCATATACTCCTGGAAGGAGGGTAGACAGTTGGTGTGGGACTACACATGTGTATCCACCCTGGCTGACATCTATGTATACCTCGGAGCTGATCAAGCAGGTGGAGCGGCCAACCACAGGGAAACAGCAAAATCACTCAAGTACAGGCGACTGGAAGGTCAATACCTCTTTGTTCCCATAGCGTCTGAGACGCATGGCCCCTGGGGCAAGAGTGCCTAGGGATTTCTCAAGGAATTGAGCTCCAAGCTCATTGACGTCACCAGTGACCCAAGGGCTTCCAGTTTTTTGTTTCAGCGCCTCAGTGTGGCGATCCAGAGGGGAAATGCCTGCTGCGTCCTCGGTTCTTGTCCGGAAGCGGAGGAGCTTCAAGAGATCCATAACCTTTAGGCATTTTTTGTATCAATCAATGTATGTCTTGTAACCTTCAAATACACAATAAAGAAAAAAAAACAAAAACAAAAGGAAGAGGGTGGTAGGAGAAAAGCACACAGAAACAGTATTGGAGGGGACCTACATTCCCTCTAATGCGTTATGTGTGGTTTCCTCCGGTGCTATGGGTCCCCCTTCTTCCAGCCAGGGGTGGTACTCCCTTCTCTATAATTTATATATATATATATATATATATATATATATATATATATATATATATATATACATATATATATATATATATATATATATATATATATATATATATATATATATATATATATATATATATATATATATATATATATGCAAACAAGCCTGAATGGTCCCCAGGACTAGATACAACTGAAAACTCACACCCCAGAAGTGACTCGAACCCATACTCCCAGGAGCAACGCAACTGGTATGTACAGGGATGCCTTAAACCACTTGACCATCACGACCGGACATAAGGAAGTGATAGCCTGAGCTATATGAACCACTTCCCCGCCGGCACCTGGATGGTTATCTTGGGCATAGCATTTTATCAAATCACCTCATTTTTTGGGGCAACACGTGAGGAACACAAATGCAAACAAGCCTGAATGGTCCCCAGGACTAGATACAACTGAAAACTCACACCCCAGAAGTGACTCGAACCCATACTCCCAGGAGCAACGCAACTGGTATGTACAGGGATGCCTTAAACCACTTGACCATCACGACCGGACATAAGGAAGTGATAGCCTGAGCTATATGAACCACTTCCCCGCCGGCACCTGGATGGTTATCTTGGGCATAGCATTTTATCAAATCACCTCATTTTTTGGGGCAACACGTGAGGAACACAAATGCAAACAAGCCTGAATGGTCCCCAGGACTAGATTTGCATTTGTGTTCCTCACGTGTTGCCCCAAAAAATGAGGTGATTTGATAAAATGCTATGCCCAAGATAACCATCCAGGTGCCGGCGGGGAAGTGGTTCATATAGCTCAGGCTATCACTTCCTTATGTCCGGTCGTGATGGTCAAGTGGTTTAAGGCATCCCTGTACATACCAGTTGCGTTGCTCCTGGGAGTATGGGTTCGAGTCACTTCTGGGGTGTGAGTTTTCAGTTGTATCTAGTCCTGGGGACCATTCAGGCTTGTTTGCATTTGTGTTCCTCACGTGTTGCCCAAAAATGAGGTGATTTGATAAAATGCTATGCCCAAGATAACCATCCAGGTGCCGGCGGGGAAGTGGTTCATATAGCTCAGGCTATCACTTCCTTATGTCCGGTCGTGATGGTCAAGTGGTTTAAGGCATCCCTGTACATACCAGTTGCGTTGCTCCTGGGAGTATGGGTTCGAGTCACTTCTGGGGTGTGAGTTTTCAGTTGTATCTAGTCCTGGGGACCATTCAGGCTTGTTTGCATTTGTGTTCCTCACGTGTTGCCCCAAAAAATGAGGTGATTTGATAAAATGCTATGCCCAAGATAACCATCCAGGTGCCGGCGGGGAAGTGGTTCATATAGCTCAGGCTATCACTTCCTTATGTCCGGTCGTGATGGTCAAGTGGTTTAAGGCATCCCTGTACATACCAGTTGCGTTGCTCCTGGGAGTATGGGTTCGAGTCACTTCTGGGGTGTGAGTTTTCAGTTGTATCTAGTCCTGGGGACCATTCAGGCTTGTTTGCATTTGTGTTCCTCACGTGTTGCCCCAAAAAATGAGGTGATTTGATAAAATGCTATGCCCAAGATAACCATCCAGGTGCCGGCGGGGAAGTGGTTCATATAGCTCAGGCTATCACTTCCTTATGTCCGGTCGTGATGGTCAAGTGGTTTAAGGCATCCCTGTACATACCAGTTGCGTTGCTACTGGGAGTATGGGTTCGAGTCACTTCTGGGGTGTGAGTTTTCAGTTGTATCTAGTCCTGGGGACCATTCAGGCTTGTTTGCATTTGTGTTCCTCACGTGTTGCCCCAAAAAATGAGGTGATTTGATAAAATGCTATGCCCAAGATAACCATCCAGGTGCCGGCGGGGAAGTGGTTCATATAGCTCAGGCTATCACTTCCTTATGTCCGGTCGTGATGGTCAAGTGGTTTAAGGCATCCCTGTACATACCAGTTGCGTTGCTCCTGGGAGTATGGGTTCGAGTCACTTCTGGGGTGTGAGTTTTCATATATATATATATATATATATATATATATATATATATATATATATTATATATATATATATATATATATATATATATACTGTAACCCCGCGATTATCCGGGATTCGAACATCCGAAAAACGCCCTTATACGGCCAAAATCATGATCGAATAAAGTTATCACAATATCCGGCCAAAATGGCCACAGGAACCGGATTAAAGGTGGTTTGGCCCGATGAACATTCGGCCATACCGTATTAATCCCGTCTGTGGCTCTAGACGCATGGTGGAGGAGGGGTGGGTGGGTGGGTGGTGTCGGGAGGGTGGGAGGAGAGCGTCGGGAGGGACCACCTGGGTACAGGAATTACCATTAATTTTAGAACAATTAATCATAGCCAAAAACAAATGAAATAAGTACTAGTAATTATGTAATAACAAATAAACAAGTTTTCTAAAAGCAATGTGCACAGGCTGAAGTTTCCTTAAAAAATATTCTCCTGGCAGCCTACGTAAGGTGCTATAGCTGCCCCACGCCAAGTGGACCCGTCCAACACTGGTCAACCCATGTGCGTCCGTCCCTCGTGTTATACACAGTGCTGCGCCATTAGTGAAATATTTTTTTAAATAACTTTTTTATTTTCATAGTAACTTTGAACATTTTTGGCCAAGACTATATCTAGTAGGAGCATCAATTGTTCTGTAGGTGTTAAGAGGAAGAAAGTTGTCCTAACAATTAAAGACAAGTTACTGTTATACACCTCAACGAGTGAGGCGTCACAGTGCTGCGCCATTAGTGAAATATTTTTTTAAATAACTTTTTTATTTTCATAGTAACT
>WNGS01163519.1:3637019-3652191 GCA_020271785.1 Procambarus virginalis | reverse complement strand
AATTAAATTATAGGCCTGTGTCACTTACTTACATTCCTTGCAAAGTGCTGGAGATGATTACCAGGATAAAAATAATAGATCATCTTAAGAGGATAAACTTGTAACTGAAGGGCAACATGGTTTTTAGATGGAAAAAGTTTTGCATGACAAACTTGCGGGATTTATAACAAAGTTGCCAAAATGCCAGGGGAGGAGGGGATGAGTAGACTGCATCATCTTATATTAGCAAAAAATATTTGAATTTGGTACTGTCCTCTTTTCCCACCCTCAGTGTGGGGGGGTGGGGTGGCTCCTGCTCTTTCTAATGCCTTCTGTCGTGGTACACAAGCAAAATATACCCCATGTATTTGCCATGTATGGAGACCCTATACATTCCCTTATCTTCTTTCTTTGGGAGTTGAGTCTACCCAGAGGCTGCAGCCCATGGAGGGCAACATGCTTCCTTGGTGAGGGAAACGGGTAAAATAGGAGGTTCAGTGCAGCCCAGTAAACCAATCGGCTCCATCTGGTTAGCCCCACATAGTTACACATTGATAGTCAATGGGCATTGGGGTTTTAATCCTTACCAGTCCCTGGGATGCCATTCTGCCTTCAATAGTTACCCATGTATACTGTTTTGGTTATCCCTGAGGATGCTTGCCTGTGTGCCTCCCAATATGGGCTCCATGGTGGATTGGGGTGCTGAACTGTGAAATTTTCTCTGTTATTTTCTGGATGGAGACCTGGTGACTCCCTAAAGGTATATGCCGAGATAGTTACCATCTATTGGATCATATCAGCCATAGAGTTCTAGTGGCCTACCAAGGACCTGAGCCAGAACTCCTTTCCTTTCCTTTACAGAGCCACAGGGAGCAGTGACACTTTTAGCACCTCACAGGGAAGGCAACCAGAAAGTCGGCGAGTCAAAACGCACTCCAGTATTGTACAGTACTGCTGGATTCACGAGAGTAAAGCCTCAAAATCATCCAAAAGCACTTCTCCAACTATGTAAACAAGCAATCGAAATACAGTATCTCTGAACTAACATGAGCTTGTTTGCCCCACCTCCCTAATTCGTTTTGGGGGAGGGGTAGGGAGAAGGTAGCCAACTAGTATTGATGTAGCAGGTTACTGGGTTGCCTCTCTCCCATTCTGGCTTCTGGTGTCCTGTTTATTGACCTAAGTGGCATGGTGTTTGCTCTTCGGGGAGCGTTTCGCTGCACTACAATGTAACATAAGCTAGGTCTTCAGTGTGCTTGGAGCTACATGTGCTCAGGGTTTCCTTTCCAGGGTGCCCCTAGTGTTGCCCTTGCACCGACAGTTTTTGAGATATATACAGAGTTGTTACATTCTTGTACAGCCACTAGTAGCGTAGCGTTTCGGGCAGGTCCCTGGAATACGATCCCCGCCGCGAGAATCGTTTTTCATCCAAGTACACATTTACTGTTGCGTTAACAGAGGTACAGTTAAGGAATTGCGCCCAGTAAATCCTCCCCGGCCAGGATACGAACCATGACATAGCGCGCGCGGAACGCCGGCGGTGACTTACCACTACGCCACGGAGACTGCTTAATTCTTAGTTCTCTTCTCTGATGTATTGGGAGATTGTTCTCTTAAAGACCCTCCTTGCTTGAGGTGGCCCTAACCTTTGGCAAGTCTAGGGTTCTGACACCCCCCCCCCCCATGTTTACCCCTGTTGGAAGTGATGTTGGCTGGTGGGGCTCACTAGGGGTCACATGCTCATATGCTCAAGATTTATGGTGCACCAGTTTTGGCATTCACAGCTATGTGAACTAGGCTGTGTCAGCTTACTTTTAGGTCTGGCATAACGATCCCAGTGCCTGGGTTTTCTGCATGGTTTACCCTTCTGGAAATCCTTGGAACCACCTCTCCATTCTCGAACCCGCTCTTGCTAATGTGCGAGTTTGAGGGTTGTAAGTTGTCCATGCCACTGGGTGATAAT
Source organism: Procambarus virginalis (assembly GCA_020271785.1). Lineage (NCBI taxonomy): Eukaryota > Metazoa > Arthropoda > Malacostraca > Decapoda > Cambaridae > Procambarus > Procambarus virginalis. Next base: position 3,650,249 of record WNGS01163519.1, on the reverse strand, counting down.
CGCCCTGCCTCCAACATGCTGCCTGTTGGGTCAATGACATCTTTGACCCCGAGTCCTGTGAGATTTGTTCTCCCCATGTGGATCATCTTTCTAACCATCCTGATGAAGTTAGGGTCTATCAGACAGCAACTGAGATGCCCTAGAGCTGCCCTGTTTGATGTTTAGAGACCTGGAATTGGAAGTGTTGTTGAACTGCGTCTTGGCTCCAACTGCACCTGCTCTTCCTTTCCCTTCTGGTGTGATTCAATCTTCCTCTGATATGCTCCCTCACCTGCTTCCTGCCCGAAGTGTCTGGGGGTTTTGGGGTCATGGCAGGGTTTAGGTCAGGATGTACTCACCTAATTGTGCTTGCAGGGGTTGAGCTTTGGCTCTTTGGTTCCACCTCTCAACTGTCAATCAACTGGAGACTTGGTTGTGGCTTGGTTGTTATGATTGCTGTCTAATAAGTCCTTTCTGGCCTCGAGTCATTTTTACCCACCTAGTAAGATCGCAGACGGCCCAAACTGTGATATGAATTAAGAAGGAACGAGTTTTATACACAATCTTGCGTGATATTTGGTTGTAAAGGAGTGAATTGGGGCAGATTGCAAAACAAAATGGCGCTTGTGATAGGCGGTGAAACATCCGGGAACTGCTGGAGTGTAGCAAAACATGCCTTGAGCTTATACAATGTCAGAGATGACTGGCTGTGGTTCAGGTACTCGGCCAACCTGCGACATACTTTCTGTGACGTCATCCACTTCCTGGAGCCCGCTCCAGGAAGTGGAGCCTGGCTTTCTGTTAAGCTAGACCTTGGACGGGAAGAATGTGACCTTGGGCGCTCTCGCAAAAATTGGCAGATTTGTATCTTAAATAACGAGTTGAGCCCAGAAGAGATGCAACAGGACTCCGACCACATCGAGGTGCCAAGGCGACCTGGAATAAGGTCGAACGAGTATCGTCGATGAAGGGGCCTGCTGAGAGTAGAAGAAACTCGATAGCATGCCAGATTCAGTGAATTGGGGTGCAAATACAGTACTGTACCTTTATTTGGACCTTGGTGGGTTAACACGAATGGACTCTTTGTCGAAGCCAAATGACAGTCCCGACCAGTGAACATCGGAAGTAGTAAAGACTAGGTGTGAATGCACAAGGAGTAGCAGTTGAAGAGGTTAGTGAAGACATACAGTAAGCAAGTGCTCTTTATGATTTTCACCTGTAGAGAGGCAAGTGGAATGTCGACTGTGACCCTAGTGTGGGAGTATGTCTCCCAAGATTCTCCCACAGCTGACTGGAATGGCTCATTGCAGTGCACAGTGCACAAACCTTCGTATACAAGCCTATCGCTCTTAATCCTGGATAGTGACCTGGCATGTTGGGTATATCCAGAATGCCCACTTAACCAGGAACACTTTCATAATACGGAGGCCGCTGTATGTCCAGGCAGGAAGTAGATACAGGGAGTTAAGCATACTTGCCACCAAGGGTCAGTGAGTACATTGGCCGGTGCAGACCGTGAGAAGAGGAGAGGGAACGCCTGCGAGACGACCGTCTGACCTCTGGGGTCAACCGGTGCGATGGAGAATAACAGCTATGACGTGATCGTGACGTGTTCATGACGTCACTCCTGCTACTGATCATCGAATGGTCAATATGATTGGTTCCCGCCCATTTGCTGCAATGCTATTGGTCAAATTGTAATCCCCCTTGTGTGTGCCCCACAAGATGCTCTGAGCCTCAGGAAAAACCATTCTCGTGAGGGATCTCTTGCAAAGAGGACGTGTTCTGTTTTGTCTATTCGGCCACTAGACTGAACACCGTCCATTCCTCACCATCAAGTTAACTCAGCGTCTTTTTGATATACCCCACACTCGCCCAGAATCATGAGTGTGAGTATATTGTTCAGAAGCCTAAAGTGACAAATCCCCAGAGCAAAACAGACTGGTATCAGGAAACCCCTGGTGACAAAGATCGTTGTGAGTGACTTATAGTGAACTAAGGCAGTGCTGCCACCTAAGTAATCTGTGTGTGACTTTACCGCAGTGTACCTGTACTACGGTATACAGTGTAGTGCATGGTACCATATAACCTGCAGCCGCCAGCCACCACTCTGTCCCGAGCGTGAAGCCTCAAGCGCCCGCTGCCGCCCTCACTACTACGTGACGTCACCACCTTACTCACCGCCAGTGTCAGTGTGTGCGTGTGTCTGTCTGTTAGGCATACAGCGCGCCCTACTGCAAGTACCCTCCGTGTCTACGAGCGAAACCAGCTGTCAGGCCACCTACGAGTTCTTGCATAAATGTGTCTGAGTGAGTGAGTAAGGAAAGGTACCTTATCTGTAAGTACAAGATCTTGTCATTGTTTTATTGTGTTTGTGTTGATCTGAGGTATCAACCACAGTTCTCACATTCTTCTACCTGTCACAGGTTATAGGTGAATCGACGGTGTATGCGTGTTATCTGTGTGGTATCACTGCATTTCATTTGTCTGGGCATGTGAGCTTAACATACACCACACATTTAGTTCTTGTGTGATATTTTATTGTGCATGTTATTGCCCTCCCATTGACAGTGTATTTGTGATTTATTGCATATCATCATTACCGAGTATCCGGTTGGAACTCTTGTGATCCCTTTGCATACCGGCAGTTAGGTTGCCGTGTTAATGATTGGCTGTCAACTGTGTTAAGTTAGGGGTTTCGCCACGAGTGGATACGAGTCAATTAGCCAGATGTCAAGAGTCTCGCTAATGCAACCATAGCTTTGCTGACGCCATTCTAAAGTAAATCAAGCACCCTTTGTATTAGTGGTTAAGTTAGTAAATAAACTACCGTTAAGCTTTATGCGGTGTTTCCATTGAACCACTTCTGAATACTGCCAATCATTTACTCAAGCCTTCAGCTCTTAAGTGTCGTCAACACCGAGTTGCCTAATTCACTAAACTATAAATGTGATGAGGACTCTAGGAGTCCCTTAAAGTGTTAAATCATTGAGGAGATTCCAACGATCAACATGGAGCAGGACCAGGTGAGGCTAGTCTAAGAAGAGACCCTCAAGGACTCTAACTTGACCTTGCTCCCAGGCCCTGTACAGTTGCTCTCGTATTTTCTATTTTGCTAATTCCGACAGTTTTGTGAAACGTCTGCCACATGTACATTAGTGACGTACGCATTGCAGTCGTGAAAGCAAAAAAGAAAACCCCACACCTAGAAAGGGAGTGTTTTATTCAACTGTGCCAGCAAAGAGGCTGCGGGTACTCATTTGTTCACGCTGCATAATTCTATAGTGACCAGTGAGATGAGCAAGTGTAGCAGAAATTAATATTTCTGCTTTCCCTATAAAGACAGTGAATACAGTGAATAGACTGTGATGGCACCCTGTATCGAAATTGACCCAACTAGTGAAGTCGGCCATCATGATATCTTCCATGGCAATGAATCGGTGCACTGGGCACTGACATAAGGCTGCCGGGAAAAGGTACATCTCGCAGAGCGATGAGAGCCAAGGGAGGTCCAGCGTTGGACACCCAACAGAATGTGTTCCCTGATGTGTCGAGAGGATTGGCGGCACGTCTGTTACCCAAGGAAGAAAGAGGAAGGACGAGGATACATGTGAGCCAGGGAGCAGCCAAGGTTGTGGTGATAGAATTTCAGTGAGCTGGCGACACATGAAAGCTACGAACCACTGAAGATACTATTGTTTCCTAGCTCAGTGATCTGCCATCCCCTTTTCCCTTGTTGGTTAGGCATTCCCAAGGGAACTTGTAGGAATTTTATTATCATATACATATACTGTACTCATGTGTTAGGATACATTCAGACTATACATGTGTATGGTGTTATTAAAGGTCAAGAGCTGCCGTTGCTCCTTATGACTTCATTGCAGACTTGATTGAAGCTATCCAAACAAATCATTACTTATTTTATGTATTTCTTTGGTTAGTAAATGTTCTTTTTAGTTTTAAACGCTGTGTTTATATGTACCTTCATTACGGTTATGCCACATCATTTATGTGAAAGCCTAACAGTAGGGTACTGACCACTTGAGTTCAGGAATAAAGACTTAATGAAATTGGGGAATGTAGCCACATGTTCAAGAGGACTAGAGGAGAGAATGTCTTTTTTTCTGCGCTGGGTGCAGGTGAGAACCCCAATGATCACAGGAATAGTTGAATAATGAGGCATCCAAGGTAGACACCTGGCACTTTACATCCTGTGCTCTGAGGCCAGAAAATAGCCTAGCGAGTTCCCGGAGGTGCTGCGAGGTTCCTGTGTTTTGGGGCTGGTGTACAGAGGGATTAAGCACCAACTTATTCATGAGGGAAAGTGAGTATAGAGTCAACAGTAAAGAGAGCAGTGACAGAGTGTCACCGGTGCAGCTCGACGAGGCTCTGCCCTCCGTCTTCCCTCGTGACAGCTCTGGGGGTTGCCCCTTCCGAATAAAGCGCTGTGGTGGTTTGGCCGGCAGGTCCCATCAAGACTTCTTGATCTTCCTTTTAAACAGCCCCTCCTTTCAAACCTCTCTTTTGGACTCTGCTTTTCTATCCCACCACTCGAATAGGCGGGCACCTCGACTGCGCCTTTCGGAGTTTAGGGGAGTTGGGCGTGTTCTCCTGGGTCCTGTTCTTATCTGCGTGGTTCCCTGTTCCCTCCAAGGAGGATCTCCTTTTGCAAGAGGAGGGGTATTCATATCCTTCTCCCTATACAAATATGATTTGGGTGCAGCACCCACCCCCAGGATTCATTTCTGTGTGCCTTTGGGCCTGTCGGAATTGTCATTTCTGAGGTTTTCTCCCTCTTGGGTCCCTCTTGCAGCAGCTTGTGAGGCATTATTTACATACCATGCATGACCCAAGCCAGATTATGCCTTGATGATGGACCTTGCCTCTTTTGAGTTTGGGTCTTCCTCTCCTTACTAAATGGACGCATAACAAGGTTTTGGAGACGTCCTGGCTGGCAGACACTCCTGTATTCTCGCTTGGTGCGGCTTTTGTCAGTCCCATGCACTAGAGTGACATAAGATGATGACCATGTTTCAGGTGGGCTTTTCTTTTGCACCCCCTGTGCAGTGCAGGGGTTAAATATGGACTTGAAGAATGACTGTGAGGAGTTATAGACGGCATAAATTGTCCAATATGTTAATATTTGTGCCTCCGAGAGTCACCATGAGCAATAGTGTTGCGACCATCCTCCTCCCTGCCTGACTTTCTAGTCATAGCAAGGATTAATATTTGTTAACAAATAGTGTCTATTTAAGAAAACATTCTAATTAAGAAATCAAAGTAATATTATTAACTCGATACTGTATATCTATAAAGTACACTATTTGGATTTAATTTCTGCACCTTAAATAGATTGACTGGATAGAACGATGTCAGGTCTTCAATCGTCTCGTGGCAAGGCAGTAGCAGCTAACGTAACTAAGCAGAGAATTGTGTTGGTCCAGATTGTATAGTACTGTCTTATTTCATTTTAATTATATTATAAACAAAAGACAAACTTCATAGTAATTTAATTTAATAATTAAAATTTAAGTGTTAAATGTGGAAATTATTTCCAAAACTTGTGGCGGATGAACTTTGGGCCCATCTGCATTTGGGTTCAGTGGTGCATTTCCTGGTATCTTCTAGAGTTTTATTCTGACTGGCTTTAGGAGGACATTGAAGCGCTTGGTGGTGGGGGGGGGGGAGGGGTCTTGGGAATTGCTGCTACGGTGTTGGCTGCACTTGCCAAGCTATATGCTCTTGTACTTCAGGATGCTGCGGCATCCACCACTGTCTTCACCACCCGACTCACGTGTCAACAGACTGTGTTGGTCCAGTCTTTAGATTCGTCTGCTGTGGGTCAAGGGAGGCTGATGTAATGTACAAACATTTTGCAAAAGCTTTCAACAAATGTGACCATGGCACAATAAGATAAGCACCTCCAAAGGATACCTGATCAACCAGGCTGTGACTCATATGTCAGGCTGCGAGCAGCCGCGTCAAACAGCCTGGTTGATCAGTCCAGCAACCAGGAGGCCTGGTCGATGACCGGGCTGCAGGGACGCTAAGCCCCGGAAGCACCTCAAGGTAACCTCAAGGTATGGCCGAGCTGGGAGCCGGTCGGCCGAGCGGACAGCACGCTGGACTTGTGATCCTGTGGTTATCTTGAGATGATTTCGAGGCTTTTTTTTTAGTGTCCCCGCAGCCCGGTCCTCGACCAGGCCTCCACCCCCAGGAAGCAGCCCGTGACAGCTGACTAACACCCAGGTACCTATTTTACTGCTAGGTAACAGGGGCATAGGGTGAAAGAAACTCTGCCCATTGTTTCTCGCCGGCGCCTGGGATCGAACCCAGGACCACAGGATCACAAGTCCAGAGTGCTGTCCGCTCGGCTGACCGGCTCCCTACTAGGGGGACACTAAAGCCCCCAAATCATCTCAAGATACTCAAGATAAATGGATGATTTCGGGGCCCAATGGGCACGTTTGGCCCAGGAATCATTGCAAGGAATGGCATTTTTACACACAAAATGTGCACAAAAGGAATTACTGGCAAGGTAAGGAAATGGATCTTTAACTTCCTAACAAACAGAACCCAGAGTGAATCAACAAAGTAAAATTTGAATCATCCACTGTGAAAAGCTCAGTTCCCCAAGATACTATACTTGCTTCAGTACTTTTCCTCGTACTCATATCAGACATAAACAAGGATACAAACTATAGTACTGTATCATCCTCAGCAGATGACACTAGAAATTGCATGAGTAGATATTATAGTGGACACAACAAACCTCCAATCCCATATTAATCAGGTCTTTCAATGGGCCACAAAAAATTAAATGTTTAATGAGGATAAATTCTAGTTACTGTGCCATGGAAGAAAAAAACTTCAAAGCAGAAATCATATAAAAATAGTCAAATCACAGTATTGAAAGAGAAAGCAATGTAAAAGCTTTAGGAGTAATCATATCGGAAGACCTTACTTTTAAAAACACAACACAGTTGCTGTCACAACTGCAAGAAAAATAACAGGTTAGATAACAAGAACCTTCCAAACAAGAGATGCCATGCCAACAATAATACTTTTTTAAGTCATTAGTGCTCTCTCGAGTGGAACAGTGTTGCCCACTAAGTCTCATTCAAAGCTGGAGAAATTGCTGACCTGGAGAACGTGTAAAGATCTCTTACTGCTAGAATCCACTCAATAAAACTTCTAAATTATTGGGATTGCCTAAGAATGTTAAATCTGTATTCCATAGAGCACAAGCAGGAGAGATACATAATAATTTACATTTAGAAAATATTAGGAGGACTGGTTACAAATCTTCACACAGAAATAACACCACTTGAGACCAGAAGACAATGCAGGATGTGTAAAATAGCCCCACTGAAAAGCAGAGGTGCAAATAGACATGCTGACAGAGAACTCAAGCAAGTATTGCGTCAGCCAGAAAAATGATAGGATGGATTACGAGAACCTTCAAGTCCAGAGATCCCATCACAATGGTTGTACTCTTCAAATCACTTGTGTTGTCCCGTCTTGAGTACTGCTCAGTACTCGCTTTCCCCTTCAGAGCAGGAGAGTTTGCTGAAATAAAGGTAATACAGAGAACATATACGGCACGCATAGACGAGATAAAGCACCTAAATTATTGGGATCGTCTCAAAGCTCTCCAAAAGTACTCGCTAGAAAGGAGACGAGAGAGATACCAAATAATATACACATGGAAAATACCGGAGGGATAGGTCCCAAATCTGCACAGTAAAATAACAACGTACTGGAGTGAACAATATGGACGAAAATGCAGAATAGAACCAGTGAAGAGCAGAGGTGCCATTGGCACAATCAGAGAACACTATAACCATCAGAGGTCCTCGGCTGTTCAACATCCTCCCAGCGACTATAAGAAATGTTGCCGGAACGACCATGGACATCTTCAAGATAAAACTAGACTGTTTTCTAAAAGACGTTCCGGACCAACCGGGCTGTGGTGGGTATGAGGGCCTGCGGGCCGCTCCAAGCAACAGCCAGGTGGACTAAACTCTCACAAGTCAAGCCTGGCCTCAGGCCGGGCTTGGGGAGTAGAACTCCTCCCAGAACCCCATCAAGCAAGTATCAAGCAGGTATATATATTTTGTTTTCTTTAGGAGGCAACCAGTGCCAGTACTTCTGTAAGGTATGTATTCCGAGATGAGAATTTGATGTGTCCAATAATTTTGAGTACAGGCCCTCAAGGTTCATTGCTGCATCCATTAACTTTCAGTACAGCTCCTCAGGGTTCACTGCTACATTCATTAACTTTCAGTACAGCTCCTCAGGGTTCACTGCTACATCCATTAACTTTCAGTACAGCTCCTCAGGGTTTGCTTTATCTCCTGCTATTTGAGCTTCCTTACTGTCCTCAGGCTAAACTGCTTCTTGGATTATAATTCACCAAAATATGATCTTGGCTATTTATTTTTGTTGCCCCCCCCCCCCCCTCACATTAAAATCCATCTGGCATGCTATATTGTTGCTTCACAAGCATGTGGACTTAAGATTTCTAACTTTTAGCGAATTTCTTGTTGTCTCCTTTTAACACCAGTGTCATGAGACTGATTATGGTGTGTCATAGTGATGATGATAATAGATATTTAGTTGGGCCTACTAGTATTAAGAATGTATATACAATATTAAGTGGGAATACAGCAAAAACCAAATGTAAACATGCATCAAGGCCCAAGATGTGGCTGATGAAGATGGAGCATCCAGCACACACTCCACTGTATAGAGTGCACATGCCCTTCAATAATTCTCTTCCACAGTCATGGATTAAAGATAGTCGGTGTAAACTCACTCATTATTAATGCAAAATTGTTTTTCATACTGTATATTGTACAGATTCCTCAAGAGTTTGTTAATATTGATGTGAAAGTTCAAACCCACGTACAATCTTCATTTCTTCCTAAATATCCTTCTGTGGATATATAAGACTACCTATGGGACTTCTTATATATCCATGCTTTGTATTAGCATGGATAATATTAGTTTATTATTTTATTAATCTATATGTTCATTGATAACACTGAGACTGATAAAGAGCAGGAATGACACAAATACATGTTGAAATATATAGTATAAATCAAATTATAGATGCTTCTCATGCTTTCTCACATGTTAAAATGTCATATTGTGCCAAGGGTGCATGAAGGATTTTTTACTTGTCTTTTTCACTTTGTCAAATTACCACGAAAAGGATCAAGAAAGCCTTTGTTGTACCTAGAATCGGAATTGGTAAAACAGTTTTACTATTATTAACCCTTTAACTGCGCAACGCGCCTGCAGGCTCGCGTCTGGTTTGCGCAACGCGCCTCCGGGTATTTGTATTTTTCACGTTCCATTAAAATCTCCCGCGGCTACACGGGGTTCACATCAGCTTCCTCAGGGCTCTTGTAAACAGACGCCATCTTTAAAAAAAATCGTGGTCCACATTCCCGGGTGTGGGAGCCTCAGTAGTGTGTGAGCAACCAAGGCTGGCGCTCGCAGCATGAGCGCACAGCACTGCTGTTCAGCGTGTGACCACAGCATCGCCTAATAATGTCAAAATATATATAACTTGTATCATTTAGCCATGATAGTGTTATAGAAGAGCCTGAGTGTGATAATGACTGGGTACAATGTTCAATTATCAGTGATTCAATGCTGTTCACGATGTTCACAGCACCACAGCATTATTTCGTCCATCTAGGAATTTTCAAATGATTTCTTAGGTTCCTTTTCAAAATAAACGTGTGGTCAATTATTCATTTACAGGAATTAGTGACCAGGATTGTGATAATAGCAGGATTGTGGTTATAATTAGCGTTGTGCGTAGTATTGTGGAAGGAGGAAAGTTTGGTGAGGGAGGGAGGGCGAGAATTGAGGTAGCCTCATTGTGTGTGTGTGGCTGCCACTCTTGTTTTGCTCACCATAATAGCTTAGTGGTTCGCTATGGGCAACACATATGTACATGGGTATATATAGTGTGTGTATATAGTGTAAGAACAGTAACAGGAGAATGTTGAGAGGAGCTATTTTGGTGAGGGAGGTGACGTAATCGTAGCGTCGTCTGCTGTCTGCTGTGTGATTTTTCATGCAGTGTATGGTGGCCACTGTACTGTTTGGACACAATACCGGCTTACTTGCATAGTTCTGGTAAATAAAACATGTAGATAGGTATATAGAACATGTGTAATAAGAACTATAACAGTATGGTGGGAGGAGCAATGTTGGCGAGTAAGATGTTGGAGTGAGGGAGACTGGCTGGGTGTGGCTGCTCTCACTCGAGGTGTTCTGAGTGTGTTGATGGTGAATGTATATAGTGTGTGACAGTGTGTAGTGTGTAAATAGATTATATGTATACATAAATTAGCATGATACATAGTAAATATGTGCAGCATATGTGTACACAAGTGTCATGCACGTAACACAGTGTCTTCGGACAGTACGGTTGTTTTACTGCCATAATATAGTGTACGTGTTCACTATACATAGGATTAGTACGTAAAAACAAATAAAATGTATTTGGAACTGTGCGAAAAAATGAACGAAAATATATTCGCGGCAACTCGCGCGCCCCGCCCCGACCGCCCCACCCGCCCCGGGAGCTTACAGCACGGGCGCACGGGGAATCATGACGTCACGCCCCAACTTACGGACCCCATAGCAGCCAAAGTAAGTACAATTACGACTTTTTTTTTACATACCCATACTGAGGGAAGGGTTTTGACACTTTAAAAAGAAAAAAAATTTTTTCCAGAGAATTTATTTCCTGCGCACCACGGGGGTGTCATATTTGGAGGCAACGCAGTTAAAGGGTTAAAGTAAAAAAATTAATTAATACTATCGCGCCCCCCAGCATGAGCGCCGCCAACTTAAAGGTCACGCCCCCCGGCGTGTGGCGGCGTGCGGGCAAGGTCGGGCGACACTGAAATGTGTATACTCCGTTTCAGTTTTTCTCACCTTAATTATCGTGCTATGTCGTTCGTTTTGGTATCATTGTGTTCGCAATTAACTTCCCTACAGGTGTATATGCATATAATGTACAAAAGCCCCGGCGTGACTTCCAGCAGGAAAGCCTAAAGTACCCGTAAACGAGCACCAACTGGCACATCCGCAACCTAATGTGCATACTCGTTCAGTTTGATAACATCAATTTTCGGTGTTACGTTCTTATCATTAATTGGTATCAAATTGTTCGCAATATAAAGGTGCGTATTTTAAAACTAGTCCATAATAATAGAGCAATAACGGGAATTTTAACAAATATTTTCAATTTGGACACTCATCATCACCAAAATTATTTTATATCTTCCAATGTTTCTGACAATAAATTATGTGGTTTACATCTTTCATTTTAGTATCATATGTTTTCGTAATGTAAAGGCACTCATTTTAAAACTAGTCCAAAATAATAGCACAATAAATAGAATTTTAAAAAAAACAATATTTTAAAGTTTTGGACCAAAAGTATTTATAGTCTTTCAAGTGTTCTGACATCAAGTTTCATTTACATCTTTCTTTGGTATCAAATTGTGCGCACTCTAAAGGCGCTTATTTTTGAATCTATCCGAGATCGATCGGATAACAAATTAATTTTATACAAATTTTTTGTATTTGACGCGAGTCCTGTCCCTGGCTAGGACTAAGAGAAAAAAAGTGAACGCGAGCGGTGTCCAGAGCAGGCGATAGTGTTAAAAGCATAATATTTAAATATAACAATTTAAGTCAATTATAATATGCTATCAAAATGTTGTACTGAACATAACACAAGTCCTCTTGCCATTTAATTTGAAATCACTCGACTCAACCAGTAGAAAAAAAATCCAAGCGTGAAGAACTTGACTTTGGTACAAACTTGTGTATAATGTCATATAAAGGATACATAGCTCTCAGACCAATAGGTGAGGATATTGTAGTAAACACAAGTATGAAGTGCAGATAATTATGTTAAGTTAAAGACACCTTGTTCAGTGGAGACTGCTGCAGACTATTTAGATTTGGCTGAACTAATATTCTGTACATAAAGATTTTTCCAATGGCATTGACTTTAAACGAGCAGTTGAAGATGTATCCCATTATCTGACTAGCCCCAGTACTTTAACATTCTAAATAAAGAACTTGTTACTGTACTACCAGATTAATTGGATAACTTTATACTATGCTCCATATAATTAGACAAGCTTCAATTTAGTTCAGGTCATTTAATTATGTATAGGATGACAATATTTTGTACTGTGTGTGTGTGTTTCAATCACTTAAAATGAACTCAGTGTAAGTGCAGAGGTTACAATTATCTGATATCATAACTCCTGGTAATATTCTGATTTAACCATGTGTTCTTAATATACCAAAATTAACAAGAGAAAGGTATTTTATATTAATTGTTTTTTTTTTTTTTTACAGACTTTACCCCCGAGGCAATTCAGGCAACACCTTCACATGACCTAATGGAATTTGATGAGACTCCTGGTCTTCCCTATTTCACAAGCTATCAAGAGTAAAAAGCAAATGAATGCCAAAACACAATTGTTCAGAAAAGTTCGGAAGAAAGAAAGATGTCAAAGAAGAAAAGGGCACTTCAGAATCATCAGATCCTTTTGGATTTGTGAATACTGAAATGGAAAAACTTCAGGTGAAGAATCGTAGTTCTCCAGTAGGCAGAGGCTCCAGGTCTAGGACAAGCACTCCATCTCCGGCCCGAATGCTTTCCAAATCAAAATCTGCAATAAATACGTTACAGAGAACAGCACGGCGCTCCTCAGAGTCTGCTGGCTCAAATGAAGGAAGTCCTTTACCTGCAAATAAACGTTATAAAGAGAACATGTTCTTTACCTACTGCTTCACCAGAGAGGAAAATGATTCTCAGAATGTAATGGGTAAAGGTAGACCAAAGACTAACCGAACTCTAACCCGCACAGCTTCAAAAGAGAGTAATTCTCCTGCGAAGAATACAAGAAATCGAAGCCCATCTGTTACAAGTTCCATAGGAAGCAAACCTGGTAAGCCCAAAATGCGTAAGGCTTGGTCTGATAGATCTTCTGAATCTCAGGAATTCTAATTTTTTCACTATTTTAATTGGTTTATTTTTTTGTATTATATATCATTGATTTTTTCATGTCCAGTGATTCTTAATCAAATTGTTTATCTTATCTGTTAAAAAGTTAAGTAAGGCTTGTAGCTAGACAATATATATAGACTAGAATAATGAAAATATTGGATTCCTGCTAGTATCAAGTCTTGAAATTCAAT
>WNGS01163519.1:3624702-3636019 GCA_020271785.1 Procambarus virginalis | reverse complement strand
TGCTGATGATGCTAAGATAAATGGAAGGATAAGAAATTTAGATGATTGTCATGCCCTTCAAGAAGACCTGGATAAAATAAAGTATATGGAGCACCACTTGGCAAATGAATTTAATGTTAATAAATGTCATGTTATGGAATGTGGAATAGGAGAACATAGACCCCACACAACCTATATATTATGTGAGAAATCTTTAAAGAACTCTGATAAAGAAAGAGATCTAGGGGTGGTTGTAGATAGAAAACTATCACCTGAAGACCACATAAAGAATATTGTGCAAGGAGCCTATGCTATGCTTTCTAACTTCAGAATTGCTTTTAAATACATGGATGGGGGATATACTTAAGAAATTGTTCATGACTTTTGTTAGGCCAAAGCTAGAATATGCAGCGTGTTGTTTGGTGCCCATATCTTAAGAAGCACATCAACAAACTGGAAAAGGTGCAAAGACATGCTACTAAGTGGCTCCCAGAACTGAAGGGTAAGAGCTACGAGGAAAGGTAGAAGCATTAAATATGCCAAAACTAGAAGACAGAAGAAAAAGGTGATATGATCACTACATACAAAATAGTAACAGAATTGATAAAATCGCAGGAAGATTTCCTGAGACCTGGAGCTTCAAGAACAAGAGGTCATAGATATAAACTGGCTAAACACAGATGCCGAAGAAATATAAGAAAATTCACTTTCGCAAACAGAGTGGTAGACGGTTGGAACAAGTTGGGGGAGAAGGTGGTGGAGGCCAAGACCGTCAGTAGTTTCAAAGCGTTATATGACAAAGAGTGCTGGGAAGACGGGACACCACGAGCGTAGCTCTCATCCTGTAACTACACTTAGGTAATTACACTTAGGTAATTACACACACACACACACACACACACACTCATGGCTTATCTGCAATTATCTTCAATCCTATTAAAATAAAGTCGATGTTTTATGAACTATGTGTCGATGATTTTGATCCAAGCTGGCGTGTGAAGCTGATGATGTAAAATGCTGTGAGGTGTGCAAATATCTATAATATCATGTATAACTAGTTTATATTAGTTACCTTCCAAATTATCTTCTCATCATTTTAATTTTATGCTAATGCATATGTTTTTCCTATATAATGGTCACCACACCAATTGGATGTTATATTTTTTCTATGGTGTTCTCTTGTTCACTCCACTCGCAACTCTTGTAATTTATATAAATCAGTGACAAATATAACTTCTAAATCTGATTCTAGATTACAGTGTACAGTATATGATTATAAAGATTATTACATGTTATGATATTATTATAACTGACATTTAAATAACTGAAATTTTTGTCAACTAACTAAATTATAAATGTACAACCATTTATGAGTAAAGTTTTTAATTTGTGCAAACATTCTTTATTTTTTAAAGTTGAGAAAGTATAAATTTAAATGAAACTTTCATATTGAGATTAATAGAAAGATTATTAAACTTCTGCTCTGTAGTAAAGGGGAATCAGAATAAAGATTGCCATGTTTCAGCAAGTGTTTGAAGGAAAAATTTATTCCAGATTTTGTAATAGAATCCAATAAAATACAATAATGGTATGTTTAAATTCAAGAAAAGTGAGTGTAGTAGAATTACAAAGCAGTAAAATGCCAAATTTTATGCAGTCTGAGACTAAAAGTAAGGTGCTAATTATGGTGGAACATTAATGTCTAAAGCAGTCCCTCAGATCCGCCTTGATCCTGGAACCACTGGGACCAGTGGATAATTGCCACTCATTAGTCTCTTGTGACCTTCCTTAACCTGATAAGGCTTTGCAAATAGTCTGAACTCAAGCCATCACTCAGGAATCAAATGCTAGTGAGCAACACAGGGAACCCTAATTAGTGTCCCGAAACTATTGTTGCAGAGACAGTACCCTACATGTAAATAAGGTGGTGAGAAGCAGACACCATGTTTTAAGTCTAGCCATGCCAAGCATGGAATCTCTACAAGACAGGATAAAAGAATGAGAGGATTTGAGAGTCCGGCTCAGAAAGTAGTGTTTCAGAATGCTCGGCACCCTATTTCTCAGCCGAGGCTCCTTGTATGCTCTCATGAGCCATTTCCCCATGTTTAAACTAAAGATTAAAATATAAAGTATGAAAATGATATAGCACTTGCCCCCAGCTGGTGACTAGTAGAGCCAGTCCTTCATGATCTCAAGATAACACAGGGTTTACTCGTACATTTGCCAAAGTACCTCACCATCTCAAGCGGTGGAAAGTAGCACGGATGCAATGCAGCAACAATGTAGACGAGATACATTGGTAAGGTACCCTGCTACAAAGGTTGTGTTCAATCTTCAGAAAGCACAGATCCTCATGTCTGAGGAGGACACAGTAAAGAAAGTAATTGGTGAGGTTAGCATATGTTTGGAGGTTATATGATAAGGGTAAGCTTGTGGTTGACTTAACCTTATGTAGCACTTCCTAGATGAAATACAATTAATTCTTGGTCTAATTAAAATACTATTTAGGTCTAACACAGTACTGTATAAATATTGTATGTACTATATAGGGTATAGAATAGATTGTTAGGGCATTGTTTGTTTTCATTTTTTAATCATTAAAATTAAGTTTACACTTTCAATAGAAAACAAAAGTGGATTGTTACATGGGCACAACAATCCATATTTTGAACTAAAGCCTCTCAGTTGCTCTATGTACTGCCATAAAATTTTAAAGGATGAATGGAGAAAAGTTTGGGTATAGTGTATTTGTTATGTATGGATTTTGAGGTTTTCTTAAAAAAAAAATTTAAGATATTTGAAATAACCTTGAAAACACTTGCATCCTAAAGTAGCTGGCTGTCCTTGCAATATCTTATTTCAGTCAACTGACCAGAAG
Organism: Procambarus virginalis; assembly: GCA_020271785.1. Classification (NCBI taxonomy): domain Eukaryota; kingdom Metazoa; phylum Arthropoda; class Malacostraca; order Decapoda; family Cambaridae; genus Procambarus; species Procambarus virginalis. The sequence goes on along the minus strand of WNGS01163519.1, from coordinate 3,633,162 downwards.
TTACTCGGACAATAGAAGAAGTTGCTTAAATGCAGCCAAATGTAGTTAACTGTTGGTAAGTTACATTGAATATTATTTATCTGTTTTGGAGGGTTGCTAAGTATGAATATGGCATGCCGTGGGATCATTCCGTATACTATTTTATACTGGAGCTTGTAGCTCACTGGTGGCATTTATTGGAAACTAGTTTTAAATATATATTCCTCCACTGCCAATACAGGGAGAAATCTTAGCTGAAGGTATTTAAAAGAATGCATCTACTCTTGTAGCCCAACCAAAAGCCTGATTTTCTTGGCTATTATCTGATCAGTCAGGCTCTTGCTACTTGCAGCCTGTAAGCTAGTATACTGGATCACAGCCTGGATGGTCAGTTCTCTTTAAAATTGTGTTGTTTCTTTTTCAATTCATAGTATGTCCATGAAATATTTTCTCTCTTTCTTTAAAGCATGGTAAATAATTTTGATCATTTATTGGTAATGAAATTTAATCAAAATTGTATTTAGTGCACCCTACCTTTTTCTTACATTTAACCTGCACCTTTGACTATATTTATGTTCTGTAAGTCATAGGTATAATCCTTATCATGTATTCCTAGACGAGATAACATACACTTTTCATAGTTACATATTTATACCGTAGTATATTTATATGTTTGCAGTACAGTACTTGTATGATATCTGGAGAATGCCTTCATGTTTGTTCTTCAAAATTAAAATATTTATGCATAATTGTGAATGGAAAGTCTCTTACTATTATTATTAACTAAAGTAGCCCTGTCGTGGCAGATTTAAAAATAATTGCAGAGAGAATGGGAAGACTTTAAACAATTTATTGGAGACAAATAACTGTAACTTCACAGAAATAAACACTTGTATACTACTGCAACGGGAGGTTCCTAGGTATTTCACTTGCTGTTATTCCCAAAAGAAGTTATGCACTACATAATTCTTTGTCGTTATGATGTTAATAGTTTTAAGTTTCTTCTTACTTACCTTAATTGAAATTAATGTCCTCTGGTCAGTATTCCAGAATCTGTATTAAAGTATTAACCATTTTTATAAGTTTTATTGTTGTATAACTAACCATATTTGTTTTCAGCCATCTGGCCAATTGGTAAGTTCCTATAATTTCAGTATGCTTATATAGATGGCCAATAAAATGTCAATCCTTTTTCCTCCAGACCATTATGTAACTTGATATCCATCCACCACTACCCACCATAACCAGTAAGAGATTACACAAATTCTTGACAAATCACACTAGACACAACCCTGGTAATGGAACATTACTGTAGGCTAGGGAAATTTCAGAATGAACAGAATTGACCAGTAAAGGTGATCTTTAAGAATAGTTAGCCAGTGAAATACATAGTGGTAGGAAACAAATTTAAAGGACAGAAGAAAGTACCATCTGTATATATATAAGAGCACAAGTATGTCTGTGTGAAGTTGGAGATAAACGCTTGGATGACAGCATCAGCGAACTTTACAGGGTGAATGGTTTGGCGGGTGCAGGGCGGACATGCTAGCCAGGGTTGGTCCTATTGGTCAAGATGGGGTCAAGCCCAGTAGTGGCCTCCCCACCCCCTGTGTAATTAGTGAAAGGTGGCTGGACAGGTCCCTAACTTTCTTCATTTGAAAAAATGACTGAATTCAGTACAGTATTTCATTTTCAGAGAGAGGGGGAGATGTTTTGGAGAAAGGTGGAGAGGGGGGGTGGGATGGGCTGAGAAGGGTAGTGGGAGAGACCTGGCTACAGTTGGGTTCTTCCCCCTATTCCTACCAGTGAAGTATACATTAGGAGGAGGCTAAGAAAATTAGGGAAGAGAGGCATTTAAATAAAACAAGGAGGCCAGGAAAGGGCACAAATGGTGCAAAGATAAACCAGCAAGCCCAACATCAAAGGGTACAATGCAACAAAATGGGGGATGGGGGTACAGCTCAACTTGTTAAGGCATCCATATACAGAAAAAAGCATGTGTGACAAGCTCAACATATACCCCATTTCCCTCTCAAGATTGGACTAGTGACAACAGGAACTCAATTCCCCCTTGTCCTTCTCAGGAATGGATTCCTTCTCCCTCTCCCCCTGCACACATACCAAAAACCATAGCAGCCAGTACAGATGAATAGCATTAAAGTTACACATGCATGTGGAATTACTAATGAAGTGATATTATTAAACAAAAGTTGGTGAAAAAACTATGGCCATAATTGCCTTAACATGATGTAATTAAAACTGACAAATGTTAAAGAGGATGCAATCTTCCCAGGAATACAATGCCTTGTGAGCAATTCTATCTGGGTTTGAGTTCTAGTCAGGGAGGATATACTGAATGCCTCCTTAACTTTTCACGCCATAGTAATTGGGACCTGGTTATTAATTGATTGGTAAGTCATGTTCTGGGGATAACTGGGGGAAGGAAAAGCTCTAGCCTGGTAAAACGAGTCGAAAGTCATCTGCTCTGTGTACCCTAATATATTAAAAAAAAAAGTCTATGGAAGACGAGAAATGGGAAAGTTAGCCCTACTGCACAGCTGCACTTGATCTTCCAAGAAGTAAGGCTATTAGTTAAAAACAATCAGCAAAAGTACATGCTATGAACAGCAATGGCAGGGAAACATGAAAATAGTGGTGGCAGTGCATTGCAGCCCCCACCAAACACTAGAAGGTTTAGGGAGGTACGAGACAAATGCCAGGAGACCTGCAAGAAGGTATAGATTACTGGACCACGGGATGCAAGAGTCTTGCTACTTAATACCCTTGCCATCCCACGTCCTCATCATGAACGATGTGATCAATGTTTCCCAAGGCAGTGGACTTGAAACGCACTCGGCGTCTTTTCAGTTCAAGTATTGTCTACGTTCTTTTGTGTGGTTTGGTCTACATATTTCAGCCTGGTTATTTATGACTTTCTCTCCTGCACAAGAGACGAGATTCTAAAATTTATTTTGTGATTTAATTGTAAAGGACTGGTAACGAATAGGGGGGGGGATCCATTACAGGGTTATGAAACAGTATAACAGAGAGGGTGGACATGAAAGTACTTCTTGTGGGCAACACAGCACAGAGCTAACAAAGAGTACTCGCCACGCAACCACTCAATGGTGTGTTTACCCAAAGTTAGCTTATGTGGGGAGAAAGTGTATGAATGCTTCTGCAAGCCAGCAACCACTGCATTACTGCGTTAGGATACTTACTGTAGTGAAACTTGGAGTGGGCATCAGGCCAGGAAACAAGTTTAGAAAGGTGAGATTTTACATAAGAAATAAAGGAAGATGATGGGCAATTATAAGAATTGCAATTAGAGAATTAGAGGGGGGAAGACCAAGAGATAATAGAATTCATAACCAGATGCTCATGAGCAGTTTATTCCCACTCAAGCAGTAAGTGTACAAGAAAAGAAAAACTAGGAGTCAGAAATTTTGAAAATGTTTAGAATTTAGCACTAGGATAATAGTGCCATTAACCACCATGCTGCGCGAGTTTATTGTGAAATCCCCCCTGTGCACATGAAATAAAGTTTTCCCCAAAAAAAAATATTTTTTTCTTCGTAAAATGCTAAATTCCCTTCCCTGAACATTTCAGTGGAAAAATAAATACCAAATTCCACTTGCTTTGGCTGTGGGGAAGTGGACAAGGGGGTTGGTCGCCCGTGCGTGACTCGCCCAGACACGGTTGCGCGGGCCATTCAAGCACTGGGTGTTGCCACAAATATATTTTCAATTATTTGTTCTATGTATTCCTATGTGGTTTTATTTGTTTTTTTTAACGTATATATTGCATATTTGTGTCCTTTACAATACAATATGTATACAGTAGAATGTTCATAATGTTCCATGGAACTGTGAAACATGTCAGTAATGTGTCCACAGTAAATGTTTGTCACATTATTACTTGTTAAAAATTCACTAAAATTACAATATGTACAGTTTCACACACACAGTAACACACTCAGTACTTCGAAAGTGAGTAATAATCAACGAAGTAGTCCATGGTACACATCGCGACATCGCTCTCATTGCACCATGTACAGATATATTTTTCGCTTTGTTTCTTCGTTCTGTGTGCTTGCAAATAATGCACTTACGTACACCCTTGGCACTAATACCTGTAGGTGGTATGTAGCCAAGCTTGTAAGTGTAAGGTAGTCTTGAAATCTTTTCTGTAATCTTGAAAAGATTACAGAAAAAGATCAATTTGTAAGGTAGTCGTGAAAAGATCGCTTTGTAAGGTCCCCCACAGGAAAAGATTCAGCCAGCCTCAAGAGTGTCCGTCAGTCTGGAAGAGATTCAGCCAGCCTCAAAGAGTGTCCGTCAGTCAAGAAGAGATTCGGCTATTCTTGAAAATATCTATGGAAAACACCACTATGGAAGCCACAAACACTGTTCATCTATGTATCATCTAAAAAAATTGGAGATAGCATAGGATTGCAAGGGGTGGCACTCAGAGCCACAACTGGATACGCTCGCTGTATCGTCCTCATAGGTGCGGTGCTGTATCACTTGCATCCGACTCTGTGTTAAGTCCTAATTGCGCCTAGCTTCACAAATATTATGACCCTTATGTTTTTCAAACAATAAGGTTTAAATTTCAACGACAGCGCACAATCTTTCAACACCGCGTCGGACAAGTGTTTGGGAGCTAGAAGCGCATGCGCCACCCATGGTTGCTCACTCAATACTAACTCAGCCAGCAGTCCTAGAGCATTCTGGAAATTTTTTCCAAGATGGCTACCTCTCACTGGAGGTCCTAAGAGTCCATTTCGTACACAACCAACCTCGCACACATTTAGAATGGGTACGAAAAAATCAAAGAGAGTTTTCTCAGTTGGCACAGTTTCCCACCAACAGAGAATACTCTGTTGGCGCAGTTAAGTGGTTAAAGGTGCCAGAAATGAGTACGTAGGCTAAAGTCAGGAGGGCAGTTGAGAGTAAATTTGAATGATAAAGGTTGGTAAAAACTCAAGTCCAACCAAAGCTACTGCACAGCCATATAAAGAAGGAAAGCAACAGTAAGTGATCGAGTGATCAGGTTTCGTTAACAAGTATTCTCACAGAAAGCAAGGTGTGTAACGAGCTCAGACAAGGATTTTACAAAGGGTTTTACTACAGGTTTACAAAACAAAACCATTTTGGAGATAAAGGGTGAGAGCAAATTAGTTACCAAGAAACAACATTATATTACATCCTAGTCACTGAAGTAGTAGTAAAAAACCTGGAGGCACTAGATGGAACAAAAGCAAGTAGGGCCAGACTTAAAATTGCTGAAAGAGGCAGCATGAATACTTACCTGGTTGATGGGGTTCTGGGAGTTCTACTCCCCAAGCCCGGCCCGAGGCCAGGCTTGACTTGTGAGAGTTTGGTCCACCAGGCTGTTGCTTGGAGCGGCCCGTAGGCCCACATACCCACCACAGCCAGTTGGTCCGGCACTCTTTGAAGGAAACAATCTAGTTTCCTTCAAGTATTGGTCCACAATACTTAGTGGATTCACTAACAAAATTCCTTAACACTCGAGAATGGAGGAAGATCTCAGAAATTTGAACAAAGGTAAACATAGTCCCAACATTAGAAAAAGAAAAGACAGGAACAATTAAATTATAGGCCTGTGTCACTTACTTACATTCCTTGCAAAGTGCTGGAGATGATTACCAGGATAAAAATAATAGATCATCTTAAGAGGATAAACTTGTAACTGAAGGGCAACATGGTTTTTAGATGGAAAGTTTTGCATGACAAACTTTGCGGGATTTCTATAACAAAGTTGCCAAAATGCCAGGGAGGAGGAGGATGAGTAGACTGCATCATCTTATATTAGCAAAAAATATTTGAATTTGGTACTGTCCTCTTTCCCACCCTCAGTGTGGGGGGTGGGGTGGCTCCTGCTCTTTCTAATGCCTTCTGTCGTGGTACACAAGCAAAATATACCCCCGTGTATTTGCCATGTATGGAGACCCTATATAGTTCCCTTATCTTCCTTTCTTTGGGAGTTGAGTCTACCCAGAGGCTGCAGCCCATGGAGGGCAACATGCTTCCTTGGTGAGGAAACGGGTAAAATAGGAGGTTCAGTGCAGCCCAGTAAACCAATCGGCTCCATCTGGTTAGCCCCACATAGTTACACATTGATAGTCAATTGGGCATTGGGGTTTTAATCCTTACCAGTCCCTGGGATGCCATTCTGCCTTCAATAGTTACCCATGTATACTGTTTTGGTTATCCCTGAGGATGCTTGCCTGTGTGCCTCCCAATATTGGGCTCCATGGTGGATTGGGGTGCTGAACTGTGACAATTTTTCTCTTGTTATTTTCTGGATAGAGACCTGGTGACTCCCTAAAGGTATATGCCGAGATAGTTACCATCTATTGGATCATATCAGCCATAGAGTTCTAGTGGCCTACCAAGGACCTGAGCCAGAACTTCTTTCCTTTCCTTTACAGAGCCACAGGGAGCAGTGACACTTTTAGCACCTCACCAGGGAAGGCAACCAGAAAGTCGGCGAGTCAAAACGCACTCCAGTATTGTACAGTACTGCTGGATTCACGAGAGTAAAGCCTCAAAATCATCCAAAAGCACTTTCTCCAACTATGTAAACAAGCAATCGAAATACAGTATCTCTGAACTAACATGAGCTTGTTTGCCCCACCTCCCTAATTCGTTTTGGGGGAGGGGTAGGGAGGAAGGTAGCCAACTAGTATTGATGTAGCAGGTTACTGGGTTGCCTCTCTCCCATTCTGGCTCTGGTGTCCTGTTTATTGACCTAAGTGGCATGGTGTTTGCTCTTCGGGGAGCGTTTCGCTGCACTACAATGTAACATAAGCTAGGTCTTCAGTGTGCTTGGAGCTACATGTGCTCAGGGTTTCCTTTCCAGGGTGCCCCTAGTGTTGCCCTTGCACCGACAGTTCTCTGATGTATTTGGGAGATTGTTCTCTTAAAGACCCTCCTTGCTTGAGGTGGCCCTAACCTTTGGCAAGTCTAGGGTTCTGACACCCACCCCCCCCATGTTTACCCCTGTTGGAAGGTGATGTTGGCTGGTGGGGCTCACTAGGGGTCACATGCTCATATGCTCAAGATTTATGGTGCACCAGTTTTGGCATTCACAGCTATGTGAACTAGGCTGTGTCAGCTTACTTTTAGGTCTGGCATAACGATCCCAGTGCCTGGGTTTTCTGCATGGTTTACCCTTCTGGAAATCCTTGGAACCACCTCTCCATTCTCGAACCCGCTCTTGCTAATGTGCGAGTTTGAGGGTTGTAAGTTGTCCATGCCACTGGGTGATAATCGCCCTGCCTCCAACATGCTGCCTGGTGGGTCAATGACATCTTTGCCCCGAGTCCTGTGAGATTTGTTCTCCCCATGTGGATCATCTTTCTAACCATCCTGATGAAGTTAGGGTCTATCAGACAGCAACTGAGATGCCCTAGAGCTGCCCTGTTTGATGTTTAGAGACCTGGAATTGGAAGTGTTGTTGAACTGCGTCTTGGCTCCAACTGCACCTGCTCTTCCTTTCCCTTCTGGTGTGATTCAATCTTCCTCTGATATGCTCCCTCACCTGCTTCCTGCCCGAAGTGTCTGGGGTTTGGGGTCATGGCAGGGTTTAGGTCAGGATGTACTCACCTAATTGTGCTTGCAGGGGTTGAGCTTTGGCTCTTGGGTTCCACCTCTCAACTGTCAATCAACTGGAGACTTGGTTGTGGCTTGGTTGTTATGATTGCTGTCTAATAAGTCCTTTCTGGCCTCGAGTCATTTTTACCCACCTAGTAAGATCGCATACGGCCCAAACTTGTGATATGAATTAAGAAGGAACGAGTTTTATACACAATCTTGCGTGATATTTGGTTGTAAAGGAGTGAATTGGGGCAGATTGCAAAACAAAATGGCGCTTGTGATAGGCGGTGAAACATCCGGGAACTGCTGGAGTGTAGCAAAACATGCCTTGAGCTTATACAATGTCAGAGATGACTGGCTGTGGTTCAGGTACTCGGCCAACCTGCGACATACTTTCTGTGACGTCAATCCACTTCCTGGAGCCCGCTCCAGGAAGTGGAGCCTGGCTTTCTGTTAAGCTAGACCTTGGACGGGAAGAATGTGACCTTGGGCGCTCTCGCAAAAATTGGCAGATTTGTATCTTAAATAACGAGTTGAGCCCAGAAGAGATGCAACAGGACTCCGACCACATCGAGGTGCCAAGGCGACCTGGAATAAGGTCGAACGAGTATCGTCGATGAAGGGGCCTGCTGAGAGTAGAAGAAACTCGATAGCATGCCAGATTCAGTGAATTGGGGTGCAAATACAGTACTGTACCTTTATTTGGACCTTGGTGGGTTAACACGAATGGACTCTTGTCGAAGCCAAATGACAGTCCCGACCAGTGAACATCGGAAGTAGTAAAGACTAGGTGTGAATGCATAAGGAGTAGCAGTTGAAGAAGTTAGTGAAGACATACAGTAAGCAAGTGCTCTTT